>CANXYC010237662.1:0-26880 GCA_948193065.1 Aleurites moluccanus | reverse complement strand
TGTATGAAAAATTCTATTCTTTTTAGCTCTTGGATGCATTGTAACTCAAATAGAAATTGAGAAGCAAATTTGAATTTAGGCTACTTTAAGTTTAATTATAATTAAAAATTTTGTTCTTAGAACTTTAAATTTTTTTTTTTTATGATTCTTGCATTCGATTAGAGATATCTTTAAATTTACTTGAGGACAAGCAAATGTTTAAGTGTGGGGGAATTTGTTAGGCATTAAAATTAAGCTATTTTATTAGTATTCTAGGTGTTACTTTATATTTAATTAAGATAGTTTCTGTTTAAATTAGATTAATTTTAATATAGTTTTGAATTTTAATTTCAAATTAAGATTTAGTAAAATTTTGGTAGATTTAATAAGATTTAGATTTGATTTTGAATAATATTTTATTTGATTTTGATTTTGATTTTGTTAAGATTGTAGATTATGATTTTTGAATAAAGATTTCTAATTGATTTGATATTGTTTTGAAGTTCTAAAAATTGAAATTTTGGATTTTCAGTTTGAAAATTTTCTTCAGGGGCTAAAATACCGGGTACTGGTATTTGGAGACACTACCCGGTATTTGGAGAGAAGGAACCGGTATTTGAGAAGTAAGTGGAACCCGAAGGACAGTAGAGAATACCGGGTACCGGTATTTCACCGTGTACAACCGGTATTTCACTGGACAACCGGTATTTCGCCAAATAGCATGAAATACCGGTACCCGGTATTTTGAGCTCTGTAACCGGTATTTCATGTCTGTACTCGGTATTTTGCACTGCCCTCAGAAATGAAGTCTATAAAAAGGCAACCAAGACTTGGAAAAAAAGGAGATCACTCTTGGGAGCTAAGGGGATTTAAAGGAGGCTAGAGAAAGTGATTTTTGGAGCTTCAAGACTTTCAATTAATCAAAGAGATCACCAATTAGAGTTTTTATCTTCTTTACTTATTATTTCTTTGTTAATTTTATTATGAACATGTTTAATTTAATGATTAGTTCATCTTTTCTTTATTTAATCATGTTGAACTAAATCCTTTTTCTATGATTTAGATGAAGTTAATTGAATAATAAAGGTTGATGATAATTATTTATGATTTTAATTATTCTTAATATATAGTTTGATTTGTTAATTTTGATTTATAAGTGTTTTATAATTGGTCATTATAATCACTATCTAAGGTAGCTATTTACAAGCGAGAGCTGCGATAGTTATTTGTTCATGAAATTAATAAGTTAAGGCATGTATTATTAAGAGATTAGGGTGCACTTTAGTGGATTTTATGAAATTGCTAAGGATCTTAATGAATTAACATTGATTCGGTGATCACGAGAGTAGACACTTGCATTAATGTTAATGTTTGGATTTTTGCTCGAGAGAGATTAATTCATAATTTAAAGTAATCAATCCATCAAACATTTTAGTTTTGAAATCATTATTGAGTCAATCAACCGATTAAATTCAATTAACGGAATCTAAATTCTAGATCATTTTCCTTTAATATCTTAAATTCCCAAGTTGAGATTTCTTATTTAATTTAATTTTGTTTTAAAAATTTATCCAAACTAAATTAATTTCTTTCCAATTAATAAAGATAATATAAATTTCAGTAATTGGCAACGCCTCTCTGTGGGACGATACTCTACTCATTCTATTACTTGATAAAGCGATTCGTGCACTTGCGAAAAGCCCGACCAATATACGAATTAAATAATAAACTCAAATTTAATTTTGTACTTTCTATGCTGAAAAAGAAAAAATGTTAACTTTTTTTTATATAAATTTTGAAGTTTAGTGATATGTCGTTTGTTTGAATAATATATTGTTTTCTACTTGTTTGTAGATCAAATGATTTGTTATATTTATATGAGAAAAAAATGTAATTACCTTTGTTGATAAAAAGAAATCTAATTCTTTGAACCTGGATTTTGGAAAAAGAGAACATAAAACTATAGGAAGGTTGATTGTCACAATTGCATATATAGTAGCTTTACAAATGACAATGACAAGTGGGTCCTAAAAAATTCATCTACTCTACACCTATCTAAGGACACAAAAATAAATTAAAAAGAACTTCTATAATCGACATTAAACTGTCTATCCACTTGCATATTAAGCTAAATTGGAAGTAGAATCCTCATCTAAACTTTTTTTTTTTTTAACTGTGTTGTTTGTTTACAATTAGCAGATTGTTAATAACTTTTGTGTCAAAATTGCAGCCACCTCCTTTATCCTACATCCAAGTTTCTAAATTGATGTTATGTTTCGAATTTTCCTGCCTCACTTGATTCCTCTGCTGCAACAGTAGAGAGTGATTCAGCTGGAGGACTGGGTGATATAGGGCGGGTAGAAGGCGATTCAGCTGGAGAAGAGGATGATCCAGCTGGAGCAGCATTTGCTATTTGTGGACTGTACCTCCTCAGCAGCCTATCTTTATTTTCTTTCCACCATAGTTCTGCCTGCTGCGACTGAAACCTCCTTTTACTGCAAAAACATAGGCATTTGGACGGAAAGAGAAATGTTAGCTTCTCAAAGCTTGAAATATAATTCAAAAATCTCAAAAATAAAGGGATAATTCTAATTGGTTACCCATTTTACTCGAGTGGCAAAGTTCACAATAATTTAGGGGGTGTCTAGGTAAAAAATATATTTTGAACGCCATTTCAAAAAAAACTATAATGTCTAGTTTAATTTTTTTTTATTTTTAAACTTTAAAATGACATTTTAAAATAATCACCCAAACACTCAGAAAACCATTTAGTATTTTATGAACTTCAAAACGTTCATTTCATGCTTATTTGAAGGAGATCCAAACACCCTCTTAATTTTAATCCTCTTGCTACAAAATTCTAAAAGTTAAAGGAGATAAGTCTAGTTGATTGCTCGTTGGTAGATGGTAGATCTTCTAATTTTGATTCTATGTTTTTATTCGTCTATTTTCGCATTCTGAATACTTCCCAATTAGACATATATATAGACAATAAATTCCTAATTCAAGTGAAAAACTTAACAGTCACTTGACCTCATAAATTAATCTGGTACATGATGAGAAGATTTGTAACTTTGAGCTATGATCCACCCCTAATTGCATTTTCTATAAACATACATATATAAATATTCACATTTGAATATGATGCAGGCTAGTTTAATAACTATCTAATCAAGTACCTGAATTTAACTCGTTTAAAGATCTTCGAACCATCAGCTCGTTGGATAAAGGTAACATATACCCCAAGTTCAAATTGTTCAATACTTTCTCCTTCCTTTCTCATGGATGAAGATTCATGTGTTATGGACAATTGTTCTGAGTGGTGATGGGGGCGCTGTTGCTGCTGAGGTAAAACCTCTAGATTACTAGAAACAGATGATCTTCCATCATCATTAGATAAGTCAGTAGCTCCCATGGCGTCTGTTTGGTCCTGCGTATTTGTGTCAGCTGCATTTTGCTGGCCAGACTCTAAGCATTCTGGCAAGGAAGACTTTCTAGGTATTTCAGTTGTGTTTAGAAAATTTCCAATCTGAACATTGATAGCTTTAAAAGTTTCACTTTCTTGAATATCAGGAGGCAACTGTCCTGTCAAATCTTTCAGCTGAATAACAAAATGGCAGCAAGAACATTGTCTGATTAGCAAAATTTACAACTCTCTGATTGAGATAAAAATAATTCTTATATTCCTCGTAATATATATATATATATATATGTTTTCATTTGGTCCCATTTTATGAAGCCTTGAGGTTTTATCTGCTAAATTAATGATGATTATAATAATCATTAGCTATGTGGAGAGCATAAATGTAGTAAATGAGCCATTTAGATTTAAATATGAAGTGAAATTGAGTACAACAAAACATTACCTGTTCTGCGATGGACTTCATAAGTTCCTTGGTTGTTTTAAACCTGGATGCTTCTGAGGTGGCAAATAAAGCAGTTTCTTTAGCTTGTTTCTGTAGTTCTTGGATCTCCATGTCTTGAGTATCACACTTTTGCTTGAAATTTTTTATCTGAAGTTAATGATGATAAAATGGACAAAAAGAAAAAGAAGTTATTTCTGGTAGTCAATTTCGCTATTTAGATTAAGAAAAGGATGCTGACTTAGAAATATAATATATTATTACTTGATTTTGCATTTTTGACATCTCTTGCTTCAAAATATCATTTGTCTTTTTTAGACTATCAATGACACTTCTAGAAAATCCAGTAGTGGTATTACGTGGAGGGCTCGGTCTTCTTGAGTATGGTGAAGCAGGTCTTGAGTTGGCACTAGGCTGAATAGAGTTCAGATTCAGACTAGGCTGGGATGTCGGTGTAGACTTCCATGCATTTTGAAGAGCACTTAGTGAACTTGGAAATGCAATATCTTTTAGTTGTAGAAGTCCTGGAACTTGGGAAGCTCGGACTATAGAAGGAACCTCAGATTTTGCTCCATGCTTTGCTGACTTGATCTCGAGGTATTTTATAGGTTCTGTAATAGGAGACAACAAAATTCTTGAACCCCTGATTTCTCTGTCCATTCTTTCCCTGCTGTCTACTGAGCGACGAGGGGTGGTAATTTTCTTGTTCATATTATAAGTACTAGCATCAGCAGTTTTAATTTTTGCATAGCAAGCATCACATACGCGGTGTGGTTTGCCTGGAGTTGGTGCTAATGCTGCTTTCAATGCCTTTTTGGAACTGCAAGCGTGACAATGCACCAACCCGCAATTATAACAGTTATGCCTCTTTCTAGTAAAACCAAATACTTGCCGGCAACCAGAGCAAACAGATTGATCTGCTCCAGAGACCCACTTATGGATGCATATGCTGGAAGTAAAATTTGAGCCACATGATATATTTTTAACATGCCTATCTCTAAACACTTCAACTAATGTTGGGCTACTCCGATCATCTGTGTCCCCATGTCCCAATTGTCCATTGGTGCCTCTCCCCCAAGTGTATGTTTCACTTCTTGATGTCAGGACAGCGACATGGTATGCTCCACAGGAAACTTCTTCAACAAATTCACCAACTAAATTTTCTTGTACCAACGTAGGCATTTTTCCATTAGAGCTTGTGTTGCCTAACTGACCATATGCAGTACTACCCATAGTAAACACATGACCTGAGGTTGTAAGGGCAACAGTCATAGTATACCCACATGCTATCTGGTGGAAGTTGTAGTCAATAAGAGAAGAGACACAAGTAGGAAATAGATAGGTGTCTTTACTTCCATGACCTAAACGGTATTTGTCACCATCGCCCCAGGTGAACAACTTTCTAGATGAAACACTTGCGCCAGCTTGGCCCATAACCTCTACTATAGCTGCAGTATGCCAGACACCACAAGCAACCTTTACAGTCTTTAGTCCACTCAATAACTGAACTTCTTTTGGAAATGATACGCTTTCTCTATCTCCATGGCCTAAAACACCAAATTTTCCATCGCCAAATGTAAACAGCTTTCCATTTGAAGTTGCTAAAGCTGAATGCCAAGTGCCACATGCGATGGATAAAACCTGAAGTCCTTCTAAAGGACCAGAAACCCTTTTCGGTATCCAGTGGCTAATATCAGTGCCTTGACCAAGAATTCCAGCATTATGTGTGCCATCACCCCAACTATATAAATCTCCAGCTGTAGACACAGCACAAGTATGATACTCACCGCAAGCAACAAATTCAATATTAGTAACTGCTAGAAACTCAACAAGTCGAGGACAACTAAAGTCCAATTCAATTCCATGACCAAGTCTCCCCCCAGATTCTTCTCCCCAGGTAAAAACCTCACCTTGCCTTGTTACAAGAGCAACATGATGCACCCCACAAGCAATCTGTTGAACATCAAGAACTACATTTGATTCTAACGGTTTAGGACTGAGCACATCATTCTTCATAGGAACTGAGCTTATGGATCCATCAGGTAAAAGCCCATCACTCCAAACTTCTCCCCACACATAAACATCACCCAGTGATTCTATGTCATCTGGACCTGATCCTCCACTTGAACAGCTAGGAGTGCTTGAAACGCTAATCCGAAAACCATCTCCACCACTTGTTCTTAGTTGCATATTTGCACGTTCTGACCTCGCATCTGAGCTTGCTGAATTTAAAGAAGTTTCACAAGAACCTAAATCAATAGACACTCTTCCACGACTAAGGCTTGAAGGGATCTCTAAAGTTGCACCAAAAGGACGAACGTTTTGAAAAAAGTCCCCACCATCCGTTAGCTGCAGTAAAAAGATATGGATAATAAGATTAATTTTTTTCAAAAATAGACCTCTACAAACATATTATTAACAATGACACAAGCAACAATGTATTTTTTTTTATTTTTTATTTTGTGTTCCCAAATTCATAGTTTGACATATGCTCACCCCTGATTTCACAAGGAAATGATCAACAGAGTCGGTGTATTTATGAAACCTCTTAAATTGGATCAACGATGTATATGAATCATAACAATGATCAAGTAGTAGATGTGTGAGCCTCTTAGTACATGAATAGCATAACATTGAATATATATGAATCAAGTTTAGTGGTACTAAATCCAGCCTAAAAAAACGTTTACCATATGACTTGCAAATTTCTAAATTTTATTAGGATCTTCCATATAATATTGCATTTTAACTCCATCACTTTGATAGATTTTAATAGATAAACATCAGAATTGAGAAAAAAAGCCATGCATCATGCATGTTTTTTACCAAAAATAGTAATATTTCTTCTTGATATGGGGCAACATAAAATTTTACCCCTAGCAAGCTTATACATAGGAGCTAAAAGTCTTCTAATTAGTTAATTTGGTTTCCTGGATAGAATTATAAAGTGAATGTTTGTAAATGGATTGAATCCAATGAGAACTCACATCAGAAATATCACTTCTTGTACGTCTGCTATGATTCTTTCTAATTAATGCCTTAAGGGCTGCAAGCCACACCTCTGCCTCAACTTTGTCCTTGCAGATCTATGAATAAGGAGAAACAAAGGTAGGCAGACACATTTGCACTTATCATCCAAATGAAATTAAATAAATACCATAACCTTGATGTGAACATTTATTGAAACTAACCAGATCAAGAGATCTTTCACCGTTGTTATATAGAAGTGAAAATGATAAGTAATCCTTCTCAGGACGTAAGAATCTTCTAAACACAGCCTGTAAAAATTTATATATATATATATATAAAGGAAAGCAAACAATATCTGTTAGTTGCCACTTGAAACAAAGTTTCTGGTAGAATTACATAAAATTGGAAGTTAACAGAGCTGCAATACATATCATCAACTAGCTCTCAAAGATAGAAGTGTTTGACTCACAGTTCTCTGCCCTGGGATGATTTGTGAGACAGAAGCTAATTTCAAATTCTTTTCTCCTCCATGTGATAACCAGATCAATGTTGTTTCATCCTGTTAATATGACTAAAATTGAAATTATTTATACACTTAATAATATCAATAGATGAATCATAAGCTCTTGTAGCACGAGGGGTCTATTCTAGACATAAACGATCAATTTAGAAGAAGCCATGACTGCAGCTTTCACAACAAATAGATAAGCTTAGATCTTTGAGGTTATCAGGTTTAACTACTTATTCCAGTGTAATCCAATTGATGAGATTCAGAGTCCAAATACATGATCATATATATACCTAGATCTCATCACTACATAATATCATCTTGGAGTTTCATCCAATTGATTAGAATAAAAAGGCCAAAGGGAGAATCAGGTAATGAGGGCCTGATTATACCCTCTTTCTACAAAGAACTGCATAAATTTCTGATATATTTGTCAATGGGAAACAAAAGAACATAAATATTAGTTCTTGAAACCAATGTTTCACAATGCAACCAACCTTTTAAAATTTCTTTGTTTTTTAACTTAAAATATTTTTAGCAATTCTGAGGAATCTATGCAAAAACCCCTGTCCCTTTTTCCCAATCAAAATTAGACATTTTACATTAAAAAAAAAAGCATCAAGTATAGATAGCAAGAGAAAATGGAAAATTTATTGATTTTCATTGTTCTAAAAAATTCATCCAGAAGAAAGAAAAAACATCCCATGTTGTTGAAATAACAAAATTGCATAGGAAAAAGCTCAAACACAACATGCGGGTTCATATCATGCAAAATTGAATATGTCAACAAACAACAGTAACTCACTGGAGAAAGTCTGAATGCACGAAACTTGGGTTTTCCTTTCCGGCTATACTTGATTAACTGAGTGCCTTTTTTTAATGTAATAAGTGCCTTCAAAAGAAAGGAAAATAAATCAAAAACTAAATAAGAATACCCAGAAACCACTATTACAGGAAATTCTTATATCAGACATTTCAATCTTCACAAAAGGAACAAAACAGGCCTTACAGTTCATAAAGATTTGTGTTAACATTGCTAAGGTAAACAACTTGAGGTAGAAAACCACATTATCTAAATGAAACAAATCATCATTATTTTTTTTTTTTGTCAACAATAAATTCTTTACATTTCTGCGAGAAACGAGTCCTTTCAAGACTCAAAATCATGCCTTTTGTGTACCAAAAAGGAAGAAAGAAGAAAATAAAGAAAAGAATGAGGGAAAAAGAACTAACTTGTCCGATGTCCCGCTCAGAATTCCCATAACTAACAGGATCTGCCATTCCATCTGAAAAATTTGCAGAAGAAGAAGCTCAACCGACAACAACTGCATCAGGTGGTGCGGCGGCGACTTAAGTGCCGAAGTCTTCATAGATGCATATGTTTTTTCCTACTTTGGCCTCTCATCAACCTTCCTTTTCTTCCTTTTATTCAATCTTTTGAAGATTTGATACCCCAACCAACCAACCAAGAAAATGGAGAAAACAAGAATTAGAACAAATTCAACAATTCAAAAATAAAAAAATCATCATAACCCGCATGGAAGATCTCATCATAGAACAAAACCCGTGTTTGATTTCATATGCAATTTGGCTTTGATTTTGCTGTTTTTAATTTTTAATTTTTTAATTTTTGGAGTGAAATTGGATCATGAAAAATTGACCCATCAAGAAAATGCAGATGAAGAAGAGAATTGATTTTGGTGTGAGAGAGAGATGGACGTAATGAGAGGGAAGTAAGCAGCGAGTCACATGTTTAGGGAGGTATGCAGCTCAAAAGAAATTGGGTCCAGATATTGGCGCGTTTCTCTGCTTGCCTCCACGTTTCCTACCAAATTAAACTGCTTTTCAAATGCTATTCTCTCTGCTGTGCTTCTTTAATTATTTTAAAACTTTTTTGACTAAAACATGTATAATTCATTTTTAAAATAATTTTTTTTAGGAATATAAAATAGCATTTTAAAAACTGAACAAAGAGTGAGTTGGGTGTAATTGGAACCTGAGTTGTATTCTCCAATTTTCATTGATCACATGTGAATATTAGTTGTAATTCCAATCTTGAAATTCAAATATAGAAAAACCTGGGATTTAAACTTCAATTGATCATCACTTATGGCTCATTTATGCTCAATTAATCATTCATTTTTAATCAATGTAAATTTTTTTTACATATTATATTTTTTAACAGCGATCTTTTTTTTTTTTTAAAGAAAAGAAAACAATCTCCTTCTAGCTATTTTTTTGAGTTTGATTATTCTAAATCTATAATAAAAACTTGATATGGTATTGCAACGGTAATCCATCGTAAATCTGAAATATGAATAGATATTCAAATAATCCATAAACTTGCAAAAGAATGAGTTTGACCACTTAGACTGTTATATACTTCTCAAGTGATAATTGAGTTTAATATATATATATATAGCTACTTTTAATGTATCTATGGTAAAATTCTATATTGTCTTTATGTTGGATTAAAATAAATACAAAGTCTTGTCTACTCATATGCATACATTAATCTAAATAGATAAAAAGTTTTCCTTACACTTATATATATATATATATTAATTTAATAAAATAAAAATATATAAAATAAAAAAAAATATTTTTTCACTTAAAAATAATAATCATATTGGCTAAATCTGCAGTTGATATAAATAAGAATTTTCCTGTAAAAATAATCGATTAAAAATAAAATAAGTTCATAATACATATGGAGATAGATTATTGTTATTTGAATTATTTCGGTTTAATATAAACAAGAATTCATAAAATTAAAAATGGCTAAAATTGGAAAAGGGTGTCTCTTGTTTATAGAAACGAGAATTGAGAATAACACAAGTATACAAATGGCATGTCGTGTTATTTGATTTTTTTTTTTTATCTCTGTTTAACTTTAAAACTCTTAAGCCAATAAAAACTACAGTACATCTCGTCTAGATATCGAATTGAAATTTATTGAGGTATTGATAAATTTAGTGTTTGGAGTAATGTTTTAGCAATTTAAAATTATAATTGAAACGCTGAAAAATAATTATTAACATTTACTCTTTTAACTGTTGACTATTAAATTATTCTCTAACTATCAACAGTTGATAGCAAACCATTACTATTAAATTAAATATGGCCTAAATTAAAATTTAAATAACAGTTTATTTTTTGTGTTGCTCTAGAAAGATATGTCGTGTTTAAATAACGAAGGATTGCCTTTTTTTTTTGGCCGTTTACACAGAATTTTAACTGAGTAAATTTTCTTGTTATTTCTAATATGGTATATGCACACATGAAATTAATTAAAATAGATTTCCTCTTTATTATTTTATTTGATTAAGGGATATATTATATAGTTTCATAATCCATCCGAACTTTATCTAACATTATGAATCTATGATTTTTGAATTGTATATATACATATATATATATATATAAGCTTTCAGTTGGCAGATCACCAAACACGTAATCTGCAGGAAAATATATATGTGTAAGCACCAAACCAAGAAAAAAAAAATGTGTAAGCAAGAAAGACTATCAAATTCATGCAAAATATAAAGACAAATACACATGCAGAAATTCTCAAGACAACTCGCCAAAACGATTTGCCACGTCCCAGTACTATTACTATTATGATTATTTTTCATCTATAAATAGCAGCTCAGCCATCCCATGCCACTCCACTACAGTAACTCACACACAATGGCTAAGTACTATTCTTTTCTCTCTCTTGGTCTTTGCTTTCTTGTTCTTTTCCAAGCCTGTTCTGCTCAAATAGGGGAGATAATAAGTGCGCGTGGCAGCAGGGTCTGGCCGACAGTAACAGATCAAAGAGGACAACGTTCGCAACAGGATGAATGTCAACTAGAACGGATAAATGCTTTGGAGCCTTCTCGTACGATTGAATCGGAGGCTGGTGTAACTGATGTCTGGGATGAAAATGATGAACAGTTCCGATGTGCTGGTGTTGTAGCCATCCGCCATACTATTCAACAAAGAGGCCTTTTACTTCCGCATTATGCTAATGGTCCTAAACTCATTTATGTTGTTCAAGGTAGGGGTGTTCAGGGAGCTGTTTTCCCAGGTTGTCCCGAGACTTACCAGTCACCATCACAATCACAAGAAGGAGGGTATGGTCTAAGGGGAAGACCCCGAAGAGATGACCAACACCAGAAGGTTCGCCAAATTCGAGAGGGTGATGTTCTTGCCTTGCCAGCTGGAGTAGCCCAATGGGTTCACAACAATGGCCGTTCTCCTCTTGTCTTAGTCCAAATTATTGACACCAGCAATGCTGCCAACCAGCTCGATGAGAACCACAGAGTAAGAAAATAAATCACTACAATGCATTACACTCATTACAATCATACTAAACAGAGTATAATTTTAATTTTATATACTAAGAAATGATAATTTTTTAATCAATATCTTCTAAGAATTAATTAACTAACTTTGATGTGCCATTTCAGGTATTCTTTGTTGGTGGTAACCCACAAGAAGAAATACAAAGCCTGAGAGGCCAATACAGGGGCAGCAAATGGACGATAGAAAGAGGAAGCGGAAGCGGAAGCAGTCGTGGACAAGGAAGATCCAGCAATATATTTTCAGGCTTGGATGAACGTGTGTTAGCACAAGCTTTCAATATCAATACTGATGTTGCAAGAAAGCTAAAGTGTGAAAATGATAACAGAGGTATGATTGTAAGTGTTGTACGTGAGCTTGAATTATTAACCCCCGAACAAAGCCAAGAAGAAGAAAGGGAAGAATCAGAGGAAGAACGTGAAAGAGTTTTCGAGCGTAGTCCTGGAAGCAGATGCATTAATGGCGCAGAGGAATGCAATGGCGCAGAGGAAACTTTGTGCACAGCCAGGTTGAAACACAGCATTGACAACCCATCACGTGCCGACGTCTACAACCCACGTGCCGGGCGCGTCACCAACGTCAATAGCCTTAACCTCCCCATCCTCCAACACCTTCGACTCAGCATACAGAGAACTGTCCTCTATCCTGTAAGTAAATTACGCTAATAATTATTTGATTATATTTAGTTATTTTAATTTTAAGTTAAGTGACCATTAGTATAATTTATTCTTAATTAATTAATTTTGTATAGAGAGCTATAATGGGACCACACTGGAACATGAATGCTCATAGTGTATGCTACTTCACTAGAGGAAATGGTCATGTTCAGATAGTAGATCACCGTGGAGAGTCAGTATTTGATGGACAAGTTCAAGAGGGTCAAATCGTAACAGTACCACAAAACTTTGTGGTAATAAAGAGAGCAGGAAGACAAGGCCTTGAGTGGGTATCCTTCAAGACTAATGATAATGCCAAAATCCACGACCTAGCTGGACGAGTATCGGCGATCAGAGCTTTGCCAGTGGAAGTGTTAGCAAATGCATTCCAAGTTTCAAGGGAAGATGCTACGAGGCTTAAACAGAATAGAGAAGAAGTGACTGTATTTAGCCCTGGTTCTAGGTCGTCGTCTCCTTATTGAAGAGACTAAAAATTTTGCATCTATGCAACTGTAATAAAGAGAGGAAAAAAAAAAGGAAAAAAACCATAGTACGATCAGTGGAATATATGTAGAGTATTAGAGATGTAAAAAATAAAGCCAAGTGGGCTAGTTTGGTTCTTTGTACTATCAATGTATATCATACCTTTGCGGGAGAGAGATCAAAGTCTATCCCCCTATGAGCTAAATAAATAAATGTTAGTACTAAATATTAATATTTCCTTCCAAGAAATAAATAAAGCTATTTTCTTTTTGGGTTTGATTGGTTTGGACAAGTATAAGCATTAAATTGTATAGCAAAATTCAATTATTGTGGGCCATTTTTCTTCCTCTATCTTGTTTTGGGTGGACTTAACACATTTAGTATCGGTGGTGAAATTAATTTTAAATGAATTAAAAATTAAAATTTTGAATATATATATACAAAATAAATATATATTTCAATTTAAATAGGATTGGAGTGAATTAAATCAAAATTTTTTTAAAAGTTAATGAAATTTTTTCCTAAAATGATTTTTTTGGATTTATATAGATATAACGGCTCAGTTTACAACTCTATTAGCTGATTGGTTTATATTTATAATTGGACTCAAACTATTTATTTAGTTCTAATTAACATTGAAAATTATTGAACGGTTCCATCTCATATTCTACTCCACGAATAGCCTTTTTTTTTTTATAGCCCATAAGTTCCCCACAATTTAACCCAAAATGATTTTGATACTAAATTATAATGGATCGGTTCGAAATTAATTTCGAATAATTTGTTATTTTATGATTAATTCTAATCTAAAACGATTAACTCATGTTATTTAATTAGTAACTAGCTCTATATAAACCATTTTCATTTTCCTATTTATTTTCGACATGAAATAGTATCCCACCGCATCCCATTGCTTAGGATGTTACAATAGCTCCCTCCGTCTCTGCTTAGTACATCTATTTATTTATTTATTTTTAATTTAGCTCCGACTAAGATCTAAACGCGAGGTTTAATAATAGTAAAAACTGACTACAATATCATTGAACAAAAGCTATCATTGGCATACCCATTTACTTTTATTAATTTAAGTAAAAAGAAGATAACGAAAACAAGAAAATCCATGATTAATCAGCGCCACTGCTTGCTAGAATTCATTATTCTGATTCAATTCTTTTTCCTTTTTACACAGAAAGGAAACTATCTCCAAATTGTTTTATTGTATTTGCACCTTTAAACATATGTCAAAAGCTACGCATAGAAATACTTATATAGTTTTTCCTTGTTAAATCCGAAACCATCCATGTGGCTCAGAAGTTAGTATTTGGCGGCGACTGTTGAAATAGACGACCATCTTGTCCCTTGGAGGCCAATTGATGTTGATCACAGTATGATTGATAAAATTGTGCATCCATGAATAAATTGCTGGAAATTTCTCTCTAACAGATGACTAATAAGAGATGGTTCCTACCACTTTGTCTACATATCCAATATTCTCTTCACCAAAGAATTTCTTCCCTTTTAGCTCTTCTTCTATCTTTTCCAAAGCTTCAAGGGTCAGTTCTATTGCTTTTTCTTTTTCCTCTCCTACTGAGCATAGAGCATTCCATGCAGCTTCAAAAATCTTCAGCAAAAAAATAATAATAATAATGGAGTTATTGGGTTATATACAAATTAATCTGTCACAAATTAACTAAGATAATGCCTAATACCATATGTAGTAACATTGTTTTGATTTAGTAGTATTAGAAACATTTTCAACTAATAAATATTTAATTTAGTGATAGGAGAATCATTTTGAAAGTTGTCATCAGATCTCAAGTTTTCCGTTTTTGTTAGAAAAGTAGTATATTGCATGTACATTGGGAGCAGAATTTATCGTAAAGAACCAAAAGAAACAATATTAAAATAGTTATTACATTCTCTTATGCAAATTTAGCCCAAAAACGGGCCAAGGCTCTTTGGTAAGGGCTCGAGGCAATAAAGGATAGTTGTGTTTCCATGTCTCATCGATGTTCGAGAATAACAAAAGATTCTACATTAATTTTGTGGTGATATACAAGCATTAACATTATAAAAAATTATAAATTATTAATAATAATTAGATATTATTTTTTTTATAAATTTTCTTATATGTTAAATAATCATCATCTATAAATTTAATATAATAATTAATTATTTAATTATAATACAGATCTATATTATAATTAATATACTGATATGTTATATGATTATTAATTAATTAATTCATAACTTTTCATAATATATTAAATTTATCTAAAAATATATGCAGCCACACAATTTGCTTTATTTTGTCTATGGAAAAGTAAATATGGTTGACTAATTGATCTAACTATTCTACGGGGACTTTCATGTCAATTTATTGAATAAAAATCTCTCATATTGATCTAATAATCACTCTCCAATTATAAAACTTCCAATAGCAATTTAGATAAAAAAAAAAATTACATTACATTAATAATGTAATGTGTAATTCTTGCCCAAAACTTAGTTCTCTCATCTTATTCTTCATCTTCCTAAAAAAAACTTAATAAATAAAGTCTATGTATTTTTATAATTATATTCTTTATTTTATATCAATTCTAAAATTTAATTATAATTTTACCCTAAATCATACTTGTTAAAAAAATTTATTAATGAAAAGGTAAAAACTAAATTGATCTTTAAATTTATTACATCATTTTATAACTTAAATTTCAACTAAAGTTAACTAAATTCTTTAATTTTATAAATTTGATTAATTAAGTCATTAGTTTAATTTTTTAGAATATAATTTGATTATTCGTAATTTAAAAATTCATAAAATTAAAGAATCTAATTAATTTTTGTCAAAATTTACAAAATTAAACTGTTAGTACGATATAATAAGTTTTAAAATCAATTTTATTTTTCTTTTTAAGTTAATATATTATTATTATTAATTTAAATCTAAGGTAGAATTGCAACTAAGTGTTCAAATTATATTAGAATTGACAAAAAAAAAAATAATATGTAAAATTAGGCAAAATTTAGGATAAATTTATCTATTAAGTAAAAAAAAAAAAAATCAAAACTTTAAAATTCTGAAGAATTAAATATTACTTTCTTAATCCCAAAATAAACTAGGTGCAAAATAATTATTAAGAAAAAAATAGTATATTTTAATATTTTTAATTCATTTATTGTATTTTAATTCATTAATTATTTTAATTTCCCTCTACCTTTCTCATTCTCTTATATTTTATATCTCTTAATTAATTTTTATATTTTCTAACACATTTTTAACGAAAATATTATTATCAATTTAAGATAAAATATAGTTTAAATTAGAAAATATGATAATTAAATTGTGTTATCCTAAAAAAGAAATTATGATGTTTATTTTGATAAGGAGAAAATATTAAGTTAAAATTATAAAAAGAGATTCTTAAATTTGACTTTTATTCTCACCTCTCTCTGTAAATGGAATTAACTTAAAGCAATTATATTCAATATTATTGTAATGATCTGACTTTTGGTCTGTTTAATTAATTTGTTTCGAGTTGATCAAGTTCTCCATATTCAATTGAGAAACCCTAGTTGCCTTTCTCTCTATCTTTCAATTTCTCTCTTTTCATTTTTAATTGTTGGACTATAATTTGGCTCATATTGTCCTTTTCTACAACATTTGAATTGGAAGGTTTTGGGAAGGGGTGTTGGTTTCCGGGAACAGTTCCAAAACTTACTAATAAACATAGTTTATACATTGATTGTTTGAGACACTAATAGAGAGATTTGGAACTTGTTTCAATAGTTTAATGATTGTCTTATATTGTAGAGAATTAAATTCAATCGTGATAATTTCTTTCTTTCTTTTAAAAATTTTTCGATATAATGAAAAAATAAATTAGATAAATTGTCATAAAAATCCTATCAAATTAATAAAAAGAGGTCACATAAATGTTGATAAAACAAAAAAATAAAATAAAATAAAAATAAGACAGAGCTCCTTGCCGGTGAAGCAAATATTTGTACAGACTCACTTGTTCACTATGAAAATTCATTATCAGTTAAAACTCATATGTTGGATTCCCTCTCTAAAGAAATAAGTAGCTATATTATTCATTATATTTGTGGAGTAGTTTGTGAAAAAAAAAGTATATAATGTAATTATTTTGGCTCTTTTGCCTTCCTTAAATATGTGTATATATATATATATATATATATATATATATACACACACACACATACCAGTAACACAGTATCAGCATTTACATATAGGATTTGAACTATAAAGTTCCTAATTTTAGGTGTAAAAGGTGTGTTAACAGATCCAAGAAAGCTGTACAGTGAGCTAATTAAACAGACAATATGGCCATTAGGTCATATGTTGCTTTATGCTTTGAATAAATAAAATAATAATAGAAGGAAAAGTAAGAGCATAACAGCTATCTTTACAAGTTGGAAAGAATGTCTTGCCGTCCTCACAAACCTTTACATGCATGTAACGTCTAACGTGTCTTGTAAATGGACTCTAAATTTTATGTATATATTAAAGGCTCTTTTTATGAATGGTGAGAAAAGGATGTGCTTTATTTGACACATAAAACAATTGTTGCACTGTAGATGCTTCCTCTAATTAAGTAATTTTATTATGTGGGTTTGAGCTTAATTGTTAAATTAATTATTTATAGGATAATATAAGTATATACAACAAAAAAAAATTCAATTCGACTTTTGATTTCTTTGTATATGGTAGGTTGCTTAACACATTAGTGACAACCAAAAGCTTAGCCAACTTTTGGTGTTTTGCTATTAGCACTTGAAAAAGATAGGTTATGATAGAAAAATTAAAGAAGATCACTTTTAAGTGAAAAAGTTAGGTTATGACAGAAAAATTAAAGAAGAATAATTTAATGCAATTGCTTAATTTAGTAGTTTAGATTTTTTTTTTCATTATCCAACTCATCATCTGTTATATATTTATTTTATATATTATATCATTTATTTTTTAAAATATTTTTATGATTGATATTTTTTCATAAATGATATGATATATAAAAAAAATATAAGATATTAAATTAAATATGCATATTTGAATCTATTAACTTATAATTAACTTAATTATTATCATTATCAAGATTCAAAAAGCATTAAAGCAAGGCATGTGGTTTGTCTCTAATGGCAGTCTTCTTTACCCATCAATAACCAATCGATCATTGCCCTACAGCATCAACCAACATATAGCTAAGCCAAATCTTATTGTCTAAATTATTGCTTACAGCCGCAGCAAGCCTCTGGATATCTCTTCTTTATAATTAGTTGAAAATGAGCTATAGCTGCTACTTATAGTGTATTGCATACTCCCTCAATTTTTTTTTTCATATATCGTTTTAAAAATTTATTTATTTTCATTTTTAATTATCGTTTTAAATTTTTAAAATAATATTTATTCACTTTTTCCTATTTTATCCAATTAAAATACAATAACTTAATTTAAAATAATGTTAAGAATATAAAGTTAAATAAGTCATTTTAAAATTAATTAATAAATATTTTAATATGTGTATAAAATTTTAAACGACAAATAAAAAAATAAAAAGAGCATATGCATATCAACAAGTAGACATGAGCTCTAAAGACAATGGCTCTAGCCCTTATACATTAAAGCAACTCCTTTTTTTATATATATATTTTATTTTTTATACTAAGGTGAAGTTGTTTTGAATTTCATTTAAAATTATAAAATTAAAATAAAATCCTTTTCTATACTAATAAATTTTAATTTAAAATTATTAAAATTTTGGTAGCATTATTGGCAGCGCAGAAATAAATTATTAAGGTCAAATTATGAGTAACTTTTTAATTGACAACATTATTCTTGTGTTTAATGCTCCTAACTTATCTTTTATATTTTTAAAAATACTTTTATTAATTTCAATTATATTCTTCCTTTTTATAACTTTTTTATATTTAAATTCTAAATAAAATATTTTTTTCTATTAACATATAAATTTAACTATAGTACTTATTATTTTCATCATATTAATTAATAATAAAATTTTAAATTTAGATTGAAATCTAATCAATTAAAAAATTAATATAAATAATTAAATAATATATCAAATTAAAAATTTCAATGTTTTACTTTTTTTAAAAAAAATTACTATCTTATTCTTTTCTTGTTTATTTTACTTATTTTTCTTAAAAAAATTTAAGAATTCTAATTTTATTCTTATAAAAATAAATTAGTTTATAGTAATAATTTTTATAATTTTTTGAACAACTATTTATTTAACTATTTTTACAAAGAAAATAAAAAGTATTTTATTTTTATTTTTAAGTATTTACTTTTATTTTATTTGTAGGTATTAACTAGAATATACATATAAAATATTATAAAATTTTTTAATAGAATTAATTTTATTTTATTTTTATGCATGTAAATATAACTTATTTTTTATTATTAATAATTTTTTACACATTAATAGCTTTCATTTAAAAATATATATATAGAAAGTAATCTTTTTAAAAGGAAATAATCTCATTTCTAGTTATTAATAATATTTTAAAAATATAAGGTAATTTAAAAAATTATTAATAATTTTTACTCTAGTCCTAACAATTTCTATTCTGACAATATTATACCCTGAAATTATTGTTAAAATAATAAATTTATGAATTCAAATTTAAATACAATTAAATAATAATAATAATAATAATCTTTTTGTTCAGAACATTTCAAATTTCAAGCTCTTCTCAACCATTTTCTTACTATAATGGCATCTGGAGCTAGCACACATTTTGGTCCACAGCTAAACTTAGGACCCAAGTTTGCACCATTGTTTCCATGGTAGGACCTCCAAGGTTGCCGAAAGTTATTAAAATCAAATTCGAGATTTGAGACTTCTTGACTACGAAGAAATTATTCATTCTTTTGGTTTTCCTTTTATTTATTTTTTTGCACCAAAATTACCTTTTTTGCCATCCTAAACCAGCACAGCTTCTTTGATTCTTTCAGCATCTAAATATCTATAATTGAGGGGTGGCATTCTAGTTATATTATAAAAGATACAAGGAAATTTTTGTACCAATAAAAAAATTAAGAGAACCTACAACAATATTCATATATATAAATCCCTATGATCAAGCTTCTTCTTGGTCCATAAAAATCTTCTCTTTTTATTATCCATTTCCAAAGAAGAGAAAAACAGAAAAATAACCACTTTGATGTCTCATTCAAGTCTAGAAAAGAAGCTTAGGCCAGCAAAGAAGGCGTGGAAACGCTTCACCAAAACACTTGAATCCAAATTCCATAGCCTTAATCTCTCTAAAGCCATTAAAATCATCAAGACCAAATCCACTACCCTTCTCTCTTATTGCTCTCTTCATTTCTTTAATCTTTTCAAGAAACGTTCCATAACAAGATCACCACCATTCTATAATAATAAGAATAGGAACCTTTACTATAGCCACAAGAACAAGATTTACAAGAATTTGTTTTCACCTATTTATATAGACCAGCTTTATTCTGTGGACGCAGGTGCAGGGTTGGGGTCAGTAGTGCAGACTAAGAATTTCCATGGACATGCTGAAACTAGTACCACTACTAGTAGTAGCAGTAGAGGTAAAGAAGTAATGGTTGATAAAAAGATTTTGCCAAGAAATGAAGAAAAGGCAAAGGAGAAAGTGTTGTATAGTATTGAAGATGCGTGGAGAGAAGTTGTTGCTAAATCTCCACAATTGCGACCAGTTGATGAAAGAGCTGAAGAATTTATATCTAAGTTTCATCAAGAAATGAAGCTCCAGAAGGAAAAATCAGTTCTTGAATTTGAAGAGATGTTGGCGAGGAGTACCTAAATTAATTAAGAATTTGCTTTAATTAATTAATTCTTTAATTACCTTTTATTTTTATTTTTTAATCATTTTTTAATATACCTAATGTGGAAGTGTGGATTATAGACAAAATGATGGTGGTGGTGATAATTAGCGTTTACTAATTAATTTATGTTCGTCTTTTGTTTCCTCAGTATTTATTTTAATGATGATAGAAGTGAAGGCCAATATTATCAATAATATGTTTTGTTTTTTAATCTTTTAACAGAAGGGTTAATCAAATAATGATTGATCATTATATGTAAAGAGTACTTGTGTGAGATTTGTTATTTGTTTTCTTGAGTTGTAGTATTAATTAATTATTTTGTTCATATTCTTTTGTGCTGTAATATACTGGGATTTTGAGTGTACATTGATGATTTGACACACTAGTTTCTTTTTTTTTTTTTCTCGTAGTAATTCTGTTAATGGTTCAAGCCTTAATATAAAGTGTAGGCTTTGCAGAAAATTTCGATTCAGAGTTTTTTCTTTTGAATTTTTTTCCTTTATAAAGTATAAAACTGCCACGTTAAAGGGTAGTTCTTGAAATATGATTAATATTCGATTCATCTGAACAAAAAAAAAAAAAAAAATGGTAGTAACAAGCAATTAAAAGATATTGGCCCTTGTAGGTGGTACCAGAAGACCAAAAGGCAAAAACAAAGAGGTATTGATAAGGGAAAAATCGTTGAGAAAAAGTAATTGAATGGTAGCTATAGACTGTGTCGAAGTTCAAAACTGCAATTCTCATGAGCTCTACTGTTAGTTTAGTTAATATAATTGAATATCAAATATCTTTATAACAAAATATAGTTTTATAACATATAATTTTATGTACATTTCATATTATAGTATGTGTAACATTTAAATAATTATTAATTAATTTAACCTTAAATTCATTAGAGTTTACTTGAAGATCATATTCTAAAATTAATTAACAAATTTATAATTTTTATTTTAATTAAATATGATAACTTCAGCTCAAACATTTAAGTACATATTAAGTTGAGCTCAAATATGAAAAATAAATTTGATAAAATTTAAACTGAATATATGAAAAATAAAACTTGATTGAATTTAAATTAAATTTTGAGTTTTTCAATTTTTAATCAAGTTTAAACAGTATGATGAATCAAATTGAGTGGAACTGAGTCGATTAAAAGCATGTGCTCATGACATCAACCATTAGATCAATATTTTAGACTAATCTCTCTTATCACAGAGCAATTAGAAGAAGAATTAAGTAAAAGAGTGGAGTATAGGGCAGCTATTAATACAAAGATCCATTAGTTAGCCGTCATAATAGTTGAAACCAAAGCATCAAATATAGGATATCGGGAATACTAAGGAAAAGAATGGAAGGAAAGCAGGATATAGTTCAGTTTGTAACTAAACAGTGGCACTCAATGCATCAAAAGTATTTCAGATCCACACACAACACTTGGACAGATAAGCATAAAGCAATACTGAAAGAGATTAAGGCCCAAGTTAAAAAAACATTTCCACATCTACATATAGTAAATCCTTTAGCACAAGTTGAAACTCATGGCTCATGCATCTAATTTTAGGATATAGGAAATACTAGCACTTCGTTTGGAGAAAAAAAAATAAAAGTAGGGTGGAAAAATAAAAGGAGTGAAAAGAGAAGAGGGGAATGAGAATGTCGCTTTCTCCCCTAATGTTTGGAAAGAGGTAAAAGAAAGGAGAGGGAAAAACAAATGAATGTTCTAAGAAATAAAATATAAAATATGAAATTAATATAGTATCCTTTCTTTATGATTTACTAATGCCAATTTATAAACCCAAGGGCCAAGAAAAAAGATATGTAATTCCACTAATGTTTGAAGGCTCCATTCACCTCATAACAGTATCAGCAAATTTCAATTATATATATTATATCTTAGGTGTTTACAAATATTTGTCCCATGACATTATCAGGTATATATTAATGTAATAAAAATGAAAGAAAAGCTGTGACATTAACTCATTAATTCAAATGAAATTTAGACATACAACATTACAAAAATTATAATATTAACTTTTTTTATTATCTCTAAAATGTATTTTACAAAAACAAGGCAGTCACAAAGCATGTAAAGTTCTAAGGCATCGATCCAACCTTTATTATTATTATTTTTTTTCCAAACCACCAGTTGGCAGTCACTCTTCATGTTAATAGGGGTGACAAAAATGGAAATAATCCAAAATTAAATTGAATTGAATTAAATTTTATTTAATTGATATGATAATTTTAAATTTTTATTTTATTTAATTTAAAATTTTGTTAATTTTAATATATTTAATTTGATCATATTTATTTTAAAAATTAAAATAACAGAATCAACCGAATTATAATATATATATATATATATATATATATATATATATATATATATTAAAAACTGAGTAAACCAAATTATCAAACTGAAATAAAAATAATTTGTTTCATTTTGGTTTAGTTTAAAAATTAGATCAATTTAATTTTTCAAATTTTAAATTTAATTAATTTGATTATTAAAAAAAATTATTAAATAAAACAAAAATATATTATTCATACGTATAAAAAATAAATCTTTAATTTAATTATAAATAAATTAACTTTATATTTTCATCCTAATTAATAATTTTTCATTTAAAAGTTGAGTTCATTTTGAATCTAATCCTCTAAACGTTGGTTCTCACATATTAGAGAACCTAAACGGCATATGCATCATATCTACGCGTGGACCCAAGCCCAAAGTCCAATATTTATATTTATGATTAAAGCTGAATAAAAATTAATTAAACTGGTAAAATTAATTTAATTTAAATAAAAATCTTGATTTATACTATTTTATAATTAATTATAATTTTAAAATTTTAATAAATCAAATTTTTTATTTAATTTAATTTAAAAAAATTAAAAATTTAATTAAATTGAATCGAATCAATAATATAATTATATTATATTATTTTTTAATTATATACTTTTATACTCTTAAAAATATTTTTTTAAAATAAACTATTAATATCATAATTATTTTTATTTTTTATTTTCTTAATTTTTTATTTTTTATATATGCCATGTATATTAAAATTATCATGTAAATTAATAATAAGGTTAATTATAATTTATCCCCTATAAAATATCCAATACACTAACTCTCATATTTTTTAAAAATACAATAACTCTCATCTGAAAATATCACAATATATTATTAAAATCTTCTGTCCAATTAGTCAATTATAAAATGTTCAGTAAGGATAGTAAAAAAAATATAAATGTTTTTATCTTTTATTTTTAATTAATTACATCATATTTTAATTTTAATTTTTTTAAGGTTAAAAAATATATTTTTATATTTTTCACAACTTTAAAAATAAAATTTTTAAAAATATTTTTAAAAAATTAAAAAATAAAAAATATTTTTTTTTAAAATTTTTTTACTTTTTATTTTCAAATTTGTCAAAAATATTAAAATAATTTTTTTATTTGTATTAAAAATTTTAAGAAGAAATAATTTAATTTCTTCTTAAATTATTTTTTAAAATAAAAAATAAAAATATTTTATAAAAAATATTTTCATTTATTTTTTATTTTTAAATTTATCAAAAAATATGAAAATAAATTTTTTAACACTAAAAAATATTTTTTAAAATAAATATAATTAATTAAAAATAAAAAATAAGAATATTTTTATAACCATTACTGATCATTTCAAGGTTAAAAATATTTTTATTTTTTTATAATAATTATTGATTATTTTAAAATTGACTAACAGTAAAATTAGACGAAATGATATATTAGTATAACAGAATATTCGTTATGGGAGTTAGTGTAAAAGGTCAAAAAAATTTAATATATTGGATAATTCTAAAAAAAATTATAATTAATCCTTAATATTAATATTAAAATAAATATTAATAGAAAGGTTAGAGAGTTAGTTTTTATTTTAAAAAATTAATAGTATTAATTAAAGAATATGAAAATTATACTTTTATCCTTAAAACTGAATGAATATATTTTTAAATGTGTAAATCCATCAATTAGTTTTATCCTTTTTTTATACAAGTTAAAAAGTTATTTTTTTAATATATTATAATAAATTTATAATTTTTAAAATATAATTTTATTTTAATATTTATTAAATTTTTATAATGTCTTTAATTTTTTAATTTATTATTTTTATCAAACCGATTAAATATTTTTTTAAATTGAATTTAAATAGGTTTTAATTCGAATATTTTTTAATATTTCTTTGTTTGGTAACCCCACTATACCCTGATAAAACGTCGCCGTAGGATTCGCATTACACTATCTCTTGGCAGCATCACAAGTACCATCTGTGTGTCCTCTTTTTATCCTGAATTCCTGATAGCCTCCCTCACTTTACCCTTTTTCTTCATCCAATTATTTTCGGTTCTCTTGATCTCCATCAATGGCGAAGGATCCAGTTCGCGTTCTCGTCACTGGAGCTGCAGGTAGACATATTATTTTCTCTTGTTATTGATCAGATCTGTCATTAATCGCTGTTTTAGCTTTGATTTTATCTGATCCTAGACCTGCTTAGGTGTTTCAGTTCAAATTTGATAATTGTTATACTGTTCTATTTGTTCTTTGCTGTACTGAACTTGATTGAGATTAGACGCATAACTAAATTGATTTGGTTACTATTACTTGAGATTTTAAGTTTGCTTTGAGTTATTGGAGTATTAGAACTGTTGTAAATTTTAGAGTATATTTTAGTTCTATTTTAACGTTTCAGTCAAATTATCGGAGTTTTGGTAGCTGGTTTATGTAGATCTAAGATTTATTTAAACAAAATGATGGCTGGTGATTGGGTCGATTAAGTTTATTTTTTTCCCTCTCTTTACAAATGGAACTAGGACGTATTGATTTGAGCAGAATGATAGATAGACCGATCTGGTCGTGGAGTGTGTGTTTGTGTGTATGTGAAAGCCAATTATTGACGGTACATCGTGAGAGCTATGTCTTGTGGATGCTTTTTTAACTTCTAATCTTTTGACGACTGTGAAACTTAAAGCCTGCATTTCTATGGTCTTTTCGCTGATTTTATTTTTTTATCATTTTTTTCTTGATAAATAATCTTCATGTAAACCATGCCTCTCATTATATACAGCTATTTTTTTTTTATAATAAGAGTGGTTAATGTTACCATTTTAAATGCAAACCAAAATAACTTGTTTGTTGATGTGAAGATTTTCATTTTGTTTTAATTTTCTGGCATTTAATCACTTGTTTATTTTATATACAATGAATCCGCTTGTGTTTGTCATTGTTTAATGAGAAATATAATGAAGAAATGCCAATGTATTTGTAGGACAAATTGGCTATGCCCTTGTCCCCATGATTGCTAGGGGAGTGATGCTTGGTGCTGACCAACCTGTGATCCTCCACATGCTTGATATCCCACCTGCAGCAGAAGCATTGAATGGTGTGAAGATGGAGTTGGTAGATGCTGCTTTTCCTCTTCTTAAAGGTGTCCGGCCTTTTTTCCTTCAAAAAAAGTTGTTCAAGCATCTTTTTATGATTGATATTTTTGATTTGTAAGGAATCCATTATATGATCATGAGATCTGACCCAACAGAAATTTGTATTAGGTGTTGTTGCTACAACTGATGTTGTTGAGGCTTGCACTGGGGTAAACATTGCAGTCATGGTCGGTGGCTTCCCTAGGAAAGAAGGAATGGAGAGAAAAGATGTGATGGCGAAAAATGTATCGATATACAAGTCCCAGGCTTCTGCCTTGGAGAAGCATGCAGCTGCAAACTGCAAGGTGAGCACAATATCTGAATTATTGAAAAAGGTCTTTGTAGTAGTATTTCTATTATAATTCTTTAAAATACACAAGCATAGATTTACCTAAATGCTGAAAACAAAATTGTTTGAAATATTTTTTGAATTCTGTTCAAAATTGAAATGATGTATAGTGCCTTTGAAATTAAATGTGTTTGAAATTCTTGTTGCCAGTTATATATGTGACACAAGTTACTTAAGTTCATATATTTAATGATTTTTGCTTCTTCTTCTATCATTTAGGTTCTGGTTGTTGCGAACCCTGCAAACACTAATGCATTGATTCTAAAGGAATTTGCACCATCTATCCCTGAAAAAAATATTACTTGCTTGACAAGATTGGATCATAACAGGGCACTTGGCCAAATCTCAGAGAGACTGAATGTTCAAGTCTCTGATGTTAAGAATGCGATCATTTGGGGGAAT
>CANXYC010237644.1:0-16377 GCA_948193065.1 Aleurites moluccanus | reverse complement strand
AATAAAACCTTGAAAAAATGCAAAATTACAATTTGGTCCTCCAATTACCAAAATTTTCAAACTTACCCGATTGGGTCCTAACTGACTTCAAATCAACTCTAAGCCTAAAAATTAGGTCATATAACATGCATATATATATATATATATATTCCATGCATTCACATATAATATTAACACATCATAAAGAAAGGAAAATAATTTCCCTAAAGGTCCCTATTAGGGTTTAGGCTAAGGTGTGACAATCCACTTTCTTCGGGTCAACTTTAAGTTCTTCCTTACTCACCACATGCCAAAGGAAACAAACACTATTCAACCAAAACTCACACTTGGAGAATTTGGCAAACAACTCATACTTCCTCAAGGTTTGTAATACAATCCGAAGATGTTCTTCATGTTCTTCCTTGCTTCTAGAATATACAAGGATGACATCAATAAACACAATGACAAACTTATCAAAAAATGGCTTGAACACCCTATTCATTAAATCCATGAATGCAGCTGGTGCATTAGTCAACCCAAATGGTAGCACTAAGAACTCATAGTGTCCATATCTGGTCCGGAAGGCCATCTTCGATATATCCTCATTCTGAATCTTTAACTGATGATAACCCGACCTCAAGTCTATCTTGGAGAAATGACTTGTACCCTGCATCTGATCAAATAAATCATCTATTCTTGGCAAAGGATATTTGTTCTTTGTCACACCCCAACTCCAGTGGTGCGACGGTCCAAGGGCAAGGGTAGGCTTAAGGCCACCATAAACCCGTAGAACTCACAAATCATGAATCTCATGATCATTATATAAATTGCAACATTATATATTACCATACATCTATCATGTCCATACATATAATTAAAATTAATCATATCTTTCTATTATCATTTCATATCTTTCTCTTGTTCCTTAATGATCAAAAGAGACATCTCACATCACTGAGAAACAAGAGTACTCAAAAGGTAACAATCATACATCAAATATACTGGTATCCTCGAATGACTAACTACGGAACTCTAGAGTATACTCCAATATATATTGTGTCATAATACCATTAATGATTATACAAAATATCTTAAAAGAATTATTACAATGAAGCTTCTTGGAATAAACAAGTCAAGAAGCCCGATCCTCTCTATTAGCTCCCTCATGAGCTATGCTATCACTTGAAATCTATAGAAGAGGAATGAACCTTCAACTCAGTAAGATATGAACATTATAAATCAAATATCTGAATATCAAATCATGGTCATGAACAAATAGATATACATATAGGCATGAAAGAAATCATAAACTTTACTTGAATGAAACATGGTTCTAATAATAAATTGGCTATATCAAATCATGTCATAATTCAAATTATGGTCCATATTTAGAACATAGAATACCCACAAAGAATGGCATTATCAAATCTCATATGGTAGAACTGATCTCATATCATAACATACGTATCGGTAGCCTTGCTACCTTAACGTGCACACATACTTGGCCAGGCATGTGCCTAGAGCTCATGGCCCCCTCTAGGTAAAACACCGATAAAAACCCTATCGGCTGGGCTCCCAAAGTGCATAATGGACTAATGAATTTACTCTCATTAGGAAGAGCATTCTATCCATAGGTCATGGGGTTCAATCTCATAGGAAGTATATTGGTCGCAAGACCATTATCATATAACATCATTCAAATCGGGTTCACAAGCAAGAAACATATGAACTTGATCCAAGAAGATTGACCAAGCCATTCACATTATACAAGTATATAAATATATATACAATAGGATAATCAAATATAAGAAAACTTTGGTCACTTTTAATTTCAAAGAATAATAATCAAATGGAATTTTCATACTTACCTCTTACACAAATTTCTCTCAAATTCCTCTTTAGAAATCTGCTCACTTAATTCCTTAAGCAATTCGAATTTCTTCTCCTAAGAAATTCCCTAAATATATAAAATTAGGGTTTCTCCAAATCAATAATATTCAACATGATTTCCTAATAATTAATTATCTTAGAATCTCTATTCTTAATTCCTAACAATAATTTCATTTATCTCTTAAAGAAAATCTGCATTAAATTTTCGGAGTTACTGTTCATGGCAGTCTCACCAAACTTATTTCTCCCACATTAATTACCATTAATGACTTTAGATCACTTGCAATAAATTCTATATACCCAATATTAATTATCCTAAACCATAGACTTAAATAAATCCAAAGAAAATAGTTTAGGAAGAAAATTTACCTTATTTCCTTCAAACTGAAATTCTGAGATTACTGCTCAAATCTGATGATTTCTACCTTAATATAGACTAATCTAGAAGTCTAATACATTAATTTAATTATTAATACCTTAGAAAATAAAATGGAACAAATCTGAAAAAGGACTAAAATTAACGAAGAAAGATGGAAAGAAGAATCGTGAAAAACGATTCTGGGCTTGTGGGGTTAAATAGGCCACTGCCCAAAAATCTCGCTTGCTAGCCCGCTTCGCAATTCCTGCCTTGGCAAAGCTACCTCGCTTAAGCTAGCTCTCCAATCCCACTTCGCATTTCCAGCTCACACTTTCCAGCTCACGTCTGCTGCCTCGCCAAACTCTCCTTGCGAACTCTTCCTCGCATATGCCACCTCAGCAATGCTTCTTCGCCTCTTCGCTTCTTCGCTTCTTTGCTTCCTCATGAATTGCCACTTCGCACATTCCCTCTTCGCATAATGCCACCTCACCTTATCCTCTTTGCCAAATCCTCTTCGCCTTTCCTCTTCGCCAAATCCTCTTCGCCTTAGCTCTTCGCCAAAGCTCTTCGCCAACTTTCTCTTCTCCAATTGCCACTTAGGCAAACTCACCTCACCACTTCACAAAATGTCTCCTCTCATTTTGCTGGCTCGCCATAACAAAATTCCTCTAAGTTAAAACCCTGCCTTGACATCTTACACTTAGCCAGCTTTCAAATAAGCTACAAATATCCAAACTTACTAATTCTTTTTATTACTTAAAATCAACATGTAGGGGCACAACATATCAAAATTTCAAATAAAGAAAGACCAACACACAGACCATGGTGACTCTCCAAAAGTCACCCAGACTTCTGCTCCAAAATCTAACCAAACAACCCTGAGGAAAATTACTCTCCACTGAGATATACTTATCCAAAAATTCTAAAATTTTACAGTCATATTCACAACACACAAAGAAACATTTTTCATGTTCATACCTTTAGCTAATTCTACTTCAGTCATTCCCAATAATTCTAAACAAGCACTACATTTCTGCAGCAATACTCAACCAGACCAGCCTTGCTCAAATAGACACAACTCATCACACACACAGAATTTTTCCAAACTATTTTATAGAATAATAATAAAGACATAAATTCACAACTTTAATGTTTTACATTTTACCAAATTATGTCTTTAAGATCATGCAATTATCATCACAAAATCCTACAGCATAAAAAATCAGAAATCCCAGAAATTCTCAACATTCATATTGGAAATTAAATAATTCTCCAAACTTACAAAATCAATAAAAACACTACAAAATGATAGATATTACATTCTTGATGGTAACCCTGTTGAGTTGCCTGTATTTGATACATAACCTCATAGAACCATCCTTCTTCTTCACAAAGAGCACAGGTGCTCCCCACGACGAACTACTAGGTCTAATGAATCCTTTATCAAGCAAATCTTGCAACTAGATTTTCAATTCTTTCAACTCAACTAGTGCCATATGGTAGGAAGGAATAGAAATCGGACTCGTTCCAGGTAGCAACTCGATACCGAACTCTATCTCTCTATCCGGTGGCAACCCTAGTAGTTCTTTAGGAAATACATCCAGAAACTCATTGACTATCAGAATCTGCTCCTTGTCTCTCACTTCTTTACAAGTGTCCCGGACATAGGTCAAATACCCTTGGCAACCCTTTCTTAACAACCTTCTTTCCCTAATGGCAGATATCACATTGTATGGTACTTCGCTCCATTCCCCTTGAAACTCAAACTCCTCACCCGAAGGTGGTTTAAAGACTAGTTTCTTCCCATTGCAATCTATAGTAGCATAATGCTTGGATAACTAGTCCACGCCCAAAATTACATCAAATTCCAATACAGTTAATTCGATCAAATCTACCTCCAAGTTCTTACCGCCTATGCTAACTACACATGATGGATAAAAGTTTTGAACTTCAATCTCTTCCTCTAGAGGAGTAGAAACAACAAACACACTTTTAAGCAATTCACAAGGTACATGTAATTTCTTAGCAAAACATGATGACACAAAGGAATGCGTAGCTCCTAAATCAAACAGTATTATAGCTTTCAAAGCTTGGATCAAAAGGATACCTATAACAACCGTGTTAGATGCCTGGGCCTCATGCTGTGCTAAAGCAAAAACTCTGCCTCTGCCTCTACCCATAGGAGTTGATCATAAAGCTTGAGCCACATGCTGACCTGACCCTCTGCCAGCCTCTATAGTCCTGCCCAAAATACCTCTGCCTGCACCTGACTGCTGATTAATACTCTTCTCTCTACTCATATGAACTGTAGCCTGAGAAGCCTGAGGTCTACCTCTCAAGGGTGGTTGTGGAAAATTTTTGAGAAAATGACCTTGTTGTCTACACCTAAAGCATGCTCCTGATGTATAGTGACAAGGGCCATTATGAAACTTTCCACATATAGGACACAAAGGTTTAGGAGTCCTGGTCAATGCAAAGCTAGCTGAACTATGGCTCATCTAAGAAGTGGGTCCAGGAGTAGTCCGACTCTGCTTTGGTCTCTATGAAGGTCCTCTATACCTACTCCTAGAAGCTGACTGATAAGCCACTCCCAAATTCTTCATCCCGCTTTCTTGTTTAGAAGAATTACCTGCTTTAAATTTCTTCTTTTCAACTCTTTCGGATCTAGCTTCCATCTCTCTATTCTTAATTATCCTAGCCTTATCCACCAACTTAGAGTAAGAATCAAACTCAATAGCAGTTAGGAGCTTAAATAGTGGAGCCACCAATCCTCTACGAAATCTCTGAATCCGTGCTGCTTCAGTAGGCACCAATGCAGGGGCAAATTTGCTTAACTGACTGAACTTCCTAGCATACTCTGAAACACTCATACCAGGGGTCTAAACCAATCTCTCAAATTCTATTGATTTGGCTTCTCTCACACTTTCTGGAAGAAACTCATTCATCACTAGTTCCTTGAATCTCTCCCAAGAAAGGTCTTCATTTCCCCGAAGCATACCAGAAATGCTTCGCTTGTACCAATCCTTAGCCTCGGCTTTCATCAAATACCTCACAAATTCTATAGCCCTTCTATCGGGAATCCGTAGAATCTGCACTTTCTCTTCAATTTCTTCAGAAAATATGTAGGATCCACTTCACCTTTATACTTTGAGGGCTTAAGCTTTAGAAATATCTCAAAGGATACCTCTTCCTCTTGATGTACAATAGGTTGTGGAACTATTGGAGGAGCAGGGATTTCTGGAGCCTATACTGGAGGTACTTGCTATTGCCTTTGCTGAGTAATAAATTCAGCTATCATTGGATAGTTCCTTTGCAGTTGATCATTGAGCCATATTAGCTACATCCACTGGTGGCACAAGAGGGACTTTATTTCCTCCATTTCCACCCATTGAACCTTCTTCAAAAGGCAATTCCTGCCTAGGACTACCTCAACCTCGTCCTCTACCATGACGTGGAGGCATCTCGATGCTAATAAGAGAAACAAAGCAAACTCAGACTCAAAACACAAGATTAGTGCATGTCTATACCAAAGGAATACACAACATTGACGTGACATGCATCCTATGCTCTGTAGTCATCTTAATCAACACTTATCCTAGGGCTCATGCACATCTATCTATCTTTTATCTTAAGGCTTATAAACCTATGGCTCTGATACCACCTCTGTCACACCCCGACTCCAGTGGTGCAACGGTCCTAGGGCAAAGGTAGGCTTAAGGCCACCATAAATCCGTAGAACACTCATATCCTATATCTCATTCATTTTACATATTCATATCCAACTAGATATCATTACAAATATTCATTTCTATAGTTCATGAAATCATAATTCATACTTTTATATTTATCATCATATAATTTTCTCTTCTTCCTTACTGATCAAAAGATAAATCCCACATCACTAAGGAACAAGAGCAGCCCAAAATGTAACAGTTCATACATCAAAATAATATCATCCTCGATAACTAACTATGGAGCTCTAGAGTATACTCCCACTACGTACAATACCATAATACAATTCAATGAATATATATACATCAAAATAATTATAGTGGAGACTTCTTGGAGGAATAAATTAAGAAGCTCGGTATTCTATAGTAGCTCCCTCTCGAGCTACACTATCACCTGAAATCCACAGAAGAGGAATGAGCCTTCAACTTAGTAAGATATGAACATGCAATGTAAAAGAAATATATCAATCCCAAGGAAAGGCAAATCCAAAGAACATGGGTAAGAAAATATTATACGGTTATGCTTATAAGAACGAAAGTGCTCACAATCGAATAACACTAATAAATCACATGATAGAACTGTAGAGTGTATCAGTAGCCTTACTACCTATCATAACAGAGTGCATCAGTAGTCCTTGCTACCTTATCGCAAACACATGCTTGGCCAGGCATATGCCTAGAGCTCATGGTCTCCTCTAGGTGGAACACTGATAAAAACCCTATCAGCCAGGTTCCCAAAGTACACAATGGACCAATGAATTTACTCTCATTGGGAAGAGCGTTCTATTCATAAGGTCATACGGTTGCAATCTCACAACAAACATATTGGTCACAAGACTCTCAATATATAATATAAATTCAGTCAAGTTAACAAATAGTTTTCATATGAACTTGATCCAAGGAAAGATAACCAAGTCATTTACAATATATATACATGGTAATCACATGAAACAAATTGTCATTTTGGTTTGAGAATATCTTGGAAATTTTAATTGATAGATCAGAAATACAATATCATATAACATATGAATCATATATGTGAATATTAGGAAAGCTTGGACAAGTCATCTCAAAGAAACAATAAGCATATGCAATGTTCATACTTACCTCAAAACAATTTATCCTCAGTTACTGGTAAAATTAATAATTCTCCTTTACTTTCTTGAATCCTCTTTTCCTATGACATTTCCCCAAATGTTCAAAATTAGGGTTTTCTCAATCAATAATACATAATATGATTCTCTATAATTTTAATCATCTTACAGCCTATATGATTGTTTCTTATCATCAATTTAATTAATCTCTTAAGAAAATCTGAAGTTTAAGAATTTGCTTACTATTCATGTTACTATTCATCAAGTTCCATAAATTCTGATATCTTGAATATTAATCAAAATTAATAGTCTTAAATACTTATAATAGAGTCTATATACTTATATAGATCTATTCTATTTATCAAAAATTCTTACTCTAAAGAGAAAATAAAGTTTGGAGAAAATTACCTTATTTTCCCCAAAACTGAGTTCCTAAAGAATCTAACTTGAAAATAATGATCACAATCTTAAATGCGTTATCTTAGAGATTTAAAGTATTAATTTCGAGTATTAATGCATTAAAAGCAATCAGGACAAATTTGAGAATTATAGGAGAAGAAACGAGAATGAACGAAGAAAAGAGAAGAAGAAGATATCGTGAAATAGCTACTGCATCTCCTCTTAAATAGACTACTGCTTCTCAGCTTCCCACTTCGCCAATCTCGCTTCATATAATCCACCTCGTATATGCCACCTAGGCATTGCCTCTTCGCCAAACTCGCCTCACCTAACTCCACTTTGCATATGCCACCTCGGCAATGCCTCTTCGCCAAACTCGTCTCGCCTATCTCCACTTCGCATATTCCACCTAGGCAATGCCTCTTCGCCAAACTCGTCTCGCCTAACTCCACTTCGCATATGCTATCTCGACAATGCCACTTCGCCAATCTCGCCTCGCCTATCTCCACTTCGCATATGCCACCTCGGTAATGCCGCTTCGCCAATCTCGCCTTCCCTAACTCCACTTCGCATATGCCACCTCAACAATGCCTCTTCGCCAAACTCACCTCCATTAACTCCACTTCGCATATGCCACTTCGGCAATGCCTCTTCGCCAAACTCGTCTCGCCTAACTCCACTTCGCATATGCTATCTCGGTAATGCCTCTTCGCCAATCTCGCCTCGCCTATCTCCACTTCGCATATGCCACCTCGGTAATGCCGCTTCGCCAATCTCGCCTTCCCTAACTCCACTTCGCATATGCCACCTCAACAATGCCTCTTCGCCAAACTCACCTCCGCTAACTCCACTTCGCATATGCCACCTCGGCAATGCCTCTTCGCCAAACTCATCTCGCCTATCTCCACTTCGCATATGCCACCTAGGCAATGCCTCTTCGCCAATCTCGCCTCGCCTAACTGCACTTCACATATGCCATCTCGGCCATGCCTCTTTGCCAATCTCTCCTCGCCTATCTCCACTTCGCATATGCCACATCGGCAACGCCTATTCGCCAATCTCGCCTTGCCTAACTCCATTTCGCATATGCCATCTCGGCAATGCCTCTTCTCCAAACTCGTCTCGCCTAACTCCACTTCGCATATGCTATCTCGGCAATGCATCTTCGCCAATCTCGCCTCACCTATCTCCACTTCGCATATGCCACCTCGACAATGCCTCTTCGCCAATCTCGCCTCGCCTAACTTCACTTCGCATATGCCACCTCGGTAATGCCTCTTTGCCAAACTCACCTCGCTTAACTCTACTTAGCATATGCCACCTCGACAATGCCTCTTCGCCAAACTCGCCTTGCCTAACTCCACTTCGCATATGCCACCTCGACAATGCCTCTTTACCAATCTCGCTTCGCCTAACTCCACTTCACATATGCCACCTCGGCAATGCCTCTTCGCCAATCTCGCCTAGCCTAACTCCATTTCACATATGCCACCTCGGCAATGTCTCTTCGCCAATCTCGCCTCGCCTAACTCTACTTCGTATATGCCACCTTGGCAATCTCCAATCTCGCCTCGCCTATCTCCTCTTCGCAAATGCCACCTCGGCAATGCCTCTTCGCCAATCTCACCTCTCCTAACTCCACTTTGCATATGCCACCTTAGCAATGGCTCTTCACCAAACTCGGCTCGCCTAACTCCACTTCGCATATGGCACCTCGGTAATGCCTCTTAGTCAATCTCGCCTTGCCTATCTCCACTTCGCATATGCCACCTCAACAATACCTCTTCGCTAATCTCGCATCGCCTAACTCCACTTCGCATATGCCACCTCGGCAATGCCTCTTCGCCAATCTCACCTTGCCTATCTCCACTTCGCATATGCCACCTCGGCAATGCCTCTTCGCCAATCTCGCCTCACCTAATTCCATTTCGCATATGCCACCTCGGCAATGCCTCTTCGCCAAACTTGCCTCACCTATCTCCACTTCGCATATGCCACCTTGGCAATGCCTTTTCGCCAATCTCGCCTTGCCTAACTCCACTTCGCATATGCCACCTCGGCAATGCCTCTTCGCCAAACTCGTCTCGCTTATCTCCACTTCACATTAAAATGGCTCGCAAGCGAGATAAAGAAGTCCAAATGTCCTAATTCTTTTCCCTAGTTAACTTAGACACACAGGCTACAATTTCATGCTTACCCCTCCAGCTCGATCAATCTCTCACTATATTTCTGAAATTGAGGAACCACCTCGCACTATCTATTCTGCCGAGCTGGAAAACCTTCCTTGTCACTCCACACTAAACCAGCTCGCAATTGAGCTACAGGCACCTAAATTCCTTAATTCTTTTTGTCACTTAAAATAGACACTCAGATGTCCATCATAACCAAAAATTCAAATCAAAAAGGAAATCAACAAAATTTATGGTAAATTTCTAAATTCACCAAGACTTTATTGCTCAAAACCATCCGAATAGGTACGATTAATTTCAACCTCAACTGAGCTATACTTATCCAATTTTCCTGAAATTTTACAGTCAACAACCCTAATCAATTCAACAACATACAATAATATATATATATATACATATGACAGGTATTACATCAACCAAGCAGCTATTTCAAACCTTGTATTAGGTGGCAACTTGGATGACATACCCTACATGTTATCAATGTTAGACATGTTGAATGAATAAAAAAAATGTTAATATTACGATACTTTATAAATGACCAAGTAAAATTAAATAATCATAATTTATGAACATAATACATTATAATGGAATACATCAATTATATGACCAAAATACAATATAATTCTAAACATAAATTTTATTAATTGAATTATACCTGAACATTTAAATCCTCAAGACCAGTACACATATAATGAACCACATAAATACCGCAGTCAAAACTATAGTTATAAATTAAGCTTTAGGGATATGGGTATTGAAGGAATAGTAAAATATTAATAAACAAAATTGAAGAACATTAAAATTACCCATTATCTTGTTGGAATACATTCATTCTCTAGATTTCAAATGAACTGAAATCCATATTAATTCCCTTCTCTTCCTTATGAAAAACAGGTAAGCATAAAAACTCATCAAAAAATTCAGCCTGTAAATATGAAATAATACTTGCATTAGTCATAAGGTTCAACAAATAACAAAATCATATTCATTGATATCAAATTGTTTTTTTATACCAATCTATGAAGTATTGCTTTCCTATTAATTGTTGTCAACGTATAGCAACTGTCGATGATATATGCAAACCAGTCTTTTATGTTGAATACAACCAAGAATAAATGCTGTAACTTTATATCATGAATTGGAAGAAAAATCTATAAAACATAATGAATGGAAAATAATTAGTGAAATATCTAATATTTCAAACTGTTGTCATAATAATTGTTACAAAATGGTTATATATAATAAGCACGTTCTCACAAGATGAAAGATCTCCTATGTATAGGTTGTCACCCAAGTAACTTCTACCGAATGTTGATAATGGGGGATGAGCAATTTTCAAAACCCCCATCTTATAAAATTAGTAATCCTGGTAAGTTATAAAAAAATATGAAATTATATAACATTATGAAACTTACTTTCAAATAAAACTTACAGAGAAATGGGTAGTTAAAAACTAATATTTCAATCCATCACCTTTTGCCAACTCATCTTCGGTTAATATGTTGGTGACTATATTAATTATTTACAAAAATAACAACGTATAAAATTGTTAATTTTACAACCTCCATTTTGATATTAGCAAGAAAAGTCAAACCTCTATAATATATACCTCTGATGATACCTAATGTCGACCTTTTAGTGAGCTAAAACCTTTTCTAGTTGCAAACTCGTTGCGAGTTTCACACAAAATATCATTAAAACAAAACAAAAATTTAATATTATTTACAAAAGATAGCTGCAAACATCAATAAATTATATGTTGCTCATGAATTAAGCATAGGCTATATCCATAACATTATAAATTAGAAGGAGCAATACACGAGAAAATTTCATTTTTAATACCTAGGATTCAATTTATGATCCCGCGTAAAATTAGGTATTTGCTTCAAGGGGTCATTAAATGCCAATGAGGCCAAATCTTCTGTGTCGTCATCATCTTTCAACTATAAACAACTTTAATGTTAAATTCCTCATACAGGATTGTTATGTAAAATAAAGTCATTCAAGATTTACAAATATACAACACTAAGATTGGATATAAGTATGTATTTACTTGAGAACACGTAGTGATACCGATGGACTTATTTATCTTCGTCTTTGATAAGCTTATAAAGGGTTCCTTTTGTGATTTGCCTTTTTTCAATTCATTTGTTGCACTCAAATTATCCCACTTCAAAACTCTTGAACGATGACTAGGGTGAACATCAACAATAAAACCTAAGATGGGGCTGATCACATTTTCGACCAAAATATTCATCGCAATAGTGCCAACATCTTTACTTTCATCTTTTCGGCTATTTATTGGGCTACCCATTGCATTAAATTTTGTAGAAACAGCCTTTTTGCCTTTCCTTTTGTTATAATTTGCAAGAAGGGAAGCTAATTTCACTTGACTATCACTTAATTGTATCACCCTTTCTTTTCTACTGATAGACCCCTTTTGCATATCTTTCACCTTAGGGGAAAGATTAGTTGTTTTTGGTTCATATACAACCTTATCATCTCCCTTTGTTATGTCATCTTGAGGATTCAAATCATGGGATTTTCTAGGTCCATCCATATATGCACTCATCTTTTCTCCATATTGCTTCAGTACTTCTCCATATTACTTCATCTGTTCCCTGTATTGCTTTAAAGCCAAAATAACTTCACTCTTAAAATCTTTCAATTCATTCTTAATTTTCACAATTTATTTCTTAAAATCCTATTCAAATAATGTTAACAAATTAATGAGTGCATGAACTATAGTAATATAAAGGGTGTAATATATTACAAATACTAATCAAGTGTATTCATAAATTTATAAACTCACATAACAACTACTGCAACTATTATTATTGAGGTTCACCACTTGAACCTGTATAATTATGATTAAATGGTACTTGTTAATATAAAATAAGCTTTAATTCGAAATAAACATATGAATAACAAGATATACTTTCCAAATTATTTTTTTTAAAAAAATAACAATACCTTGTCACTATCAATCCCACCTAGACTTCCAACCTTATCAAGAACCTTGCTAACAAGGTTCTCATTCCAATGTCGCATGGATGGACTATCACTTAGCCCGATATTCAACGATGGAACTCCAATAAAAATATGTTCCAAATACAATATCTACATGAGATATAATTTAAGCAATATAAATGTTTTTTAAAAAAAACTCACCCTACAAATTTTTCACATTAATGTCAGTATAAATGTGTACCTGTAAAATTAATATACAACCACTTATCTATTTTGGTTTGTTTAATGTGTGATGAGTACTTTGAAATTTTCGTACTCTATTTATTAGTCCATTGAATGCATACTTTGCCTAGTTGAAGAAGGCAACATCCGACAAATGATTTATAGATGAAGTTCCATCACACTTACATTCAGACCGGTAGATGGATTAACCAATGAAGATAAGGCGTACAATAAAAACTTAGCCTTAAATTCTTCATTGGCCTCTAGTGATTCCAACTCCATACACAAATCCTGTAAGCGAATCACTCCTTCATTCAACTTGTACTTCTGATTCACCTTTTCTCCAATGACTTCTTCAAGGTCATCAATGTTGTGGCCTTGTGATTTAAATCCCATAATTCTCTCTACATCTATCAAGTCTAGCTTTAATTTGCAGTCGTGTACACAAAGTTCAAAGGTAGAAAGATCAAATCGCTCCACCAGATCTTCGATCAACTTATTCTGTAGTTGGTGGGTTGGTACATGTAGGAGACCTTCAAATCCAAAAGATTTAACAATTTCTTTTTTATCCTCCAAGAATGAAGGGACAAGAAGAGAAAATTTATTCATAGCACAATGAGAATATAAATATCCCTACAATATAAAAAATGATAATAGTTTTAAATAAACATTTAAAATATATGGATGTAAAAATGATTTCCAATCTTACATGATTATAGATATACTTATTCATAAATAAAAGTACCTTGGATAATGAAATACCAGTTGATTGCTCTTCGTGTTTCTTTTTCTTATTCAGTTTCTCTGTTACCATTCTCTTCCTCTGAAATTTAAAGAATAAGATAAATTACATTAAAATCATATTAATGCATTAAGAAAAACAATAAAATCATCCTTTCAAAAATTCATTTTATTAATCCTTTTGCCAATGATAGGAACTGCAACATTCTTATCGGCTACAATAACAATAATATCTGAATTTTGTTGATCCTCATTTTCCATTCTACAAATATGCACAACATATCAAAATTTGTTGCTTATAATTTCTCAAATACTATTTTTTTTCAAACCAATACTAAAACACAACACAACAAGATTTTTCAAGCTAAACAAAATTATAGGATCTTTATATACTTAAATAATTTATGAATTAATTCAATTATATACAATAAATTATCAAATAAATTAACATAAGATGTAACATTTCAGACTATAGTACAGTAGACAGTAAGGAAGTAGCGAATCATAATGATAGAATGATGTTAATTAAAGAATAAATAGGCTAAAAAAATAGTTATTGAGGAAGTACAGAAGATAGTATGGATATAACGAACAATAGTAATAGATATAATATTAATTTAAGTATGAATAGGCTCAATCAATTATTTAAATCTGCAGAGAATGATAGAATAATATTCAAGAATTTTTTAGCCTCAACCAGGCCACTTTGGAGATACTATCCAAAAAAATGTCAGTGTTAATTACACTGTCGGGGAAATAGTAGTCTGGCTAATTTTAGAATTTCTGACCCAAACCTGGGGGGATTAAGGTAGTTAATTTTATGTGAAATTATGGTGAAAAGAAAGAGTTGTAAAATATTTTGGAACAATGAATTTTTTAAGAGTGGCAATATCATATTTTATGGCAACTTTAGGGGTAATTTTGAAAATCCACTATCTGGGATCCAGAAATGACCCAAAATTATTTTTAAATGATAGAACAACCTAAATTAAGGTATTTCACTCCCCATACTCTAGGTTGAATTTTAAAAAAATAGACAAAATAAATTACAGAAAGTTTTAGGGTCAAAATACAAATAAATGTTTTTTTAGCCAAAGTGCAATTAAGTAAAGCTGTGGGACCCACCCATTTACACCAAAATTCTAGAAATAAAGTTAGGTAGTCGGCCAAGGTTTGTGGAAATTGTTAATTATTGTGAAATATTTTCCAACTTAATTATGAATTGGACATTTGGCCTTTTCTAGAAATTTCTACAAGTTTTTCTCTTCTTTAAACTTATCTATTAGTTTGGTATATAAATTGAAATTTTCCTTGGAGAGTTGGGCGAGCCATGTGTAGAGAAAATAACCAAAAATAGTTTTCTAATCCTTTCCAAAGAAAATCAACCAAAAATAGATAGAAACTTGAAGAAGGAAGAAGATTAGTGGAGACAAAAAGTAATGGAAATTGCTATTCAAGCTATTTTATGGAACAAAAGGAGGAGAAATTCAATGGTTCAAGTTTAAGGTAAATTTTCTAAACTTCAGTTTTTAGTTTAATTTAAAAGTTCTATAGTTTGATTTGGAAAAAAATTGAAGTATTTAAGCTAAAAGTGTTAAAGATGAGCTAGGGTTTATATAGTTTCTAAAATATGATTTGAGGCAGTAAATTGTAGCTAATATTACAAAATTTTAATGTCTGAATTTGAGGATGGACAAAATATAAACTTTGTAGATAAATATGTTAATTATATTTTCTAAGAGGAATTTGTAAAATTCAAAGTTAGGAGAGATTAATTGAACAAATATCGTGACTGGCTAGAATCAGGGTTTTAGAAAATTTTCTACTGTGTTTTTATTGTACATAATGATAGATACAAAATTAGAAGAAGTGTTCAATATAAAAAGTGTTCATTTATGTTTATATATAACACTGTAAAAGGGTTTTGCAATTTGATTTGTGGTTTATGAGATATTATGTAACACCCCAGTTGAATGGCTTAGAACTTAAGCTTTAAGAGGCAAACCTAAGGGGTTCTTTTTTTGTTTAAATTGATATATTATATGCATGTTTTATGTTTAAATTGTATGAATATGTATGTTTTAGAAAGTTTTATGCATGTAAAAGTGCTTTAAAGGCTGTTAGGAAGAAATCGGGAAAAATTCAGTTTTTGGTGAACTGAGGGCAAAATAGTCATTTCGCACCCCTTCGAGTTTTATGGAAATAAACATGATATTTGAAGGTAGAAAAGAAAATTAGGACTTGAAAATGATGTTATTTAATTTATTTGAAATTTTGATGGAGAAATAAACCCGATTGAAAATAGTGCCGGGTAAGCTGCTCAATTGAGGTGCTTGAGGTGCTTTAGTTGAACTAAGGGCAATATGGTCTTTTTCTTTGAGATATGGAATTATATGGTGTATGAAACCTTATGACATTATTTTAGGCTTGATTAAATCTAACCATTGGATCAAATGATGAAGAAATGGATGGTTAGATCAATAGGTTTCTGTCACACCCCAACTCCAGTGGTGCGACGGTTCAAAGGCAAGGGTAGGCTTAAAGCCACCATAAACCCATAGAACTCACATATCCTGGATCTCATACACATTTATATCAAATACAATATCATATAATATCATTTTCATAATCCATATAAGCGTAATTCTTTTCTTTACTATATCATTTCATATTTTCCTCTTGTTTCTTACTGATCAAAAGATGCATCCCACATCACTAAGGAACAAGAGTACCCAAAAGACAATAATTCATACATCGAAATATCATCCTCAAATGACTAACTACGGAGCTCTAGAGTATACTCC
>CANXYC010237628.1:0-10917 GCA_948193065.1 Aleurites moluccanus | reverse complement strand
CTCAGAATCTAATTCAGATTCTGATCCTATTAAGGAATCCAAATAAGTTAATATGCTCACAAAAGATCAAGAAGTAATTCTTAAAGCAGTGAAGTATATTAATGATCCAAAAATTCAAAAAGAGTGCCTAGAAAAACTTCTAAGAACTGCCTTCTCAGAAGAAAAAATCCCTGAAAAGCCCTCTGTTCTTCCCTCTATAAGTAAGAACACCTACGATCTTACATCCATCTTAGATAGAGGTAAGAAATCCAAAATTCCTAATGTTACCATTCAGGATCTCCAAAAAGAAATCAAAGAAGTCAAATCTGAGCTTAAAGAACTCAATGCCAAGCAACAAAAGGATTCTGACTTACTTCAAATTTTGATTTCAAAACAGGGAAATTCAACTGATTCAAATTCTGACTCTGATGATCAAATAGAGGAATTAGAGTCACAAAACCTGGAATGTTTGGAAAAGGCTTCCAACATTCCAGAGAATTTTATAAATGTTCTCAGGGAAATTACTTCCAGAAAATGTTTGATCCAAATCACAATTGTGTTTGCAAAAGATTTTCAACTCGAAACAATAGCATTATTTGATACAGGAGCTGACCTCAATTGTATCAAATATGATTTGGTTCCAAAACGTTTTCATCAGAAAATAAATGAAAAACTTTCAACTGCAAACAATTCAAAATTAACCATTGGCGGGAAAACTGAAGGAACAGTTGTCAATGCCAATGTTGCTTTGAAAAATGTTTTTATTCTTGCCAAAAATTTACACCAGATATATATATATATATATATATATATATATATATATAATCATCATGTATAGTCATTCTTATAAATCATATAATCATCATTATATCTTCATATCATAATATTTCCTCTTGTTCCCTACTGATCAAAAGACACATCTAACATCAATATAGAATAAGAGAAACTTTACAAAACATGTCAATCTAGGCAACAAAAGAATACATCCTTAATGTTAACTATGGAGCTTCTAAGAATACACTTCTTATTAGATATAAATACATAACATAAATATAATGTTTAGCAAAATTACATCCAAGAGTCTTCTTGTGGAGAAAAAGTCAAAAAGCTCTATCTTTTAGATTATCTCTCTCTCGAGCTACACTATCACCTGAAATCCACAGAAGATAAGTGAATTTTCAACTCAGTAAGATATAAACATACAATGCTTTAGGTTAAGCCAACTAACTTGGATATCATGATCATTAATATACATATACATATACTTATACTTGGGTATGAAAGAGTTATAAGAAGAAGAATCTATAAACTTGTACTTGAAAGAACATGAGTGCTCACAACAAAATAACACTATCAAATCATATCATGTGATAGAACTGATATCATGAAAACACATCAATAGCCTTTCTACCTTATCGTGATACATATGCTTGGCCTAGCATATGCCTAGAGCTCATGACCCCCATTAGGTAGAACACTGATAAAAATCCTATAAGCTGGGTTCTTATTATGTACATTGGACCAATGAATTTACTCTCATTGAGAAGAGCGTTCTATATATACATACTTGGGTTCGTAAAGCTTGGAATTCTCAAAGAACATATTGGTCACACACACACACACACACACACACACATATATAGTTCATTTACACAACTAAGTTTCATTATGAACTTGGTCCAAAAAGAAATAACCAAGTCATTTTCCAACATATAAGTGGCTACTTATATAAGGCAAGAAAGAATTTATTGGATAGGCTATTAAATATGTATTTCATATCATGGAGAATATATATGGAGATTTAACAATATATCTCATAAGGAGCAACATGCATACACATTATTCATGCTTACCTCAAAGCAATGATCCTTGCTAATCCACTCAAACAATTGAGTAAGAAGTAGTCCTTCCTATTCTCTTGAATTCTCCTCTCTTAAACCAAAATCTCAAAATATCCAAAATTAGGATTTTTCCCAAACACACTTATACAAGATAAATTCTTATGATTATAAACATTTTTAAGAGTCTAAACATGATTTCTAACATCAATTTAATCATTTGTTAGAAGAATATTAAAGAATGGGAAGAATAACTATTATTCACCTAAAAACCCTAACTTCATGAATCTTTCATATAAACCATAATAAATGCCTTTTAATACTCATAAACAACTTATATACATCTATTCTAGTCATGGATTAACTTAACTTGAACTTAAAAATGAGTTTGGAGTAAATACTTTGAAACTTTAGAAATGGAGATTCTTGAGAAATATGGAATCTTAGTGTTCTTAGAGGTTTGATTCTTGAATCTTGGGTTATTTGAGATGTAATAAATATTTAAGAAGAGAATTAAATGAGTGAGCGGATAGTTAAAGTATATTTATGAAGAAAGAGAGAAAGGAAGATGAAATAGAAGAGTTGGAAATGAAGAAATAAGGTTCGGGTATATATAGGTCCAAGTCTTCACGCTCTTGAAGAGAGAATTCATGACCGTGAAGGCCACTATATACGCTTGAGATCGAAAACATTTTCACTTCCGTGAAAGGGTATTTCATTGTAACACTTGAGATTTTTTTTTACTTGTATGTATTCTGAAATTCTTGTATTGATGTATATAAGATTTGTTATGGAATGTTTATTTTGGAAGTGAGATTTATTTATTTTGATTTGAATTTCAGAGTTTGTATTTGTACAGAATTTTGTGAATCTATGTTCAAGGTTTTAAAGAAAAAATTTAGGATATATTGTAGCCTCATGTGTCTAGTTTAAGTGGAAAGAAAAATCAAGGCATTTAGACTTCTGTAGCTCAAGATAGAGCTGGTTTAGCATGTATTGCCGAAGTGAATTTTTTAGCTTCTGTCGTGAATAGTGTATGTGAACAGTAATTATGAACAGTGCACGTAAACAGTAACTGTGAATAGTATATGTGAATAGTAATCATAAATAGTAAACTCAAGTTTATTTTTTGGCATTAGCTTTCTTTCTTCCTTTTCCTCTTCTTTCTTTCTTCTTCTTTCTTCTTTTCCATTTCCTATTTCTCTCAACCATAAGTCATTTTTCTTCATTTATAAGGTTTTAATACTCCAATTAAGCCTTACTAATGCTAGAAAATATAAATTAAAGACTATAAGAGCATCAATTCAAGCCAAATTCTTCAAATTTCTTTGGAGGAGAAAATAAGGTAATTTTCTCAAATATTCTCTCTAACTTGAATTAAGTTCTTTCTTAGCTAGAATATTTATTTTAAGTTGTGGGTGATTTTTTATGAGCATTAATGGCTAATAATTATGGTTAGATTTAGTAGTATGAAGATTTATGATTTTAGGATGAATAGTACTATGAATAGTAAATTTTCTCTATAATAATTATTCATCCTCTATTAATGATTAAATTAATGCTAGATTTTGTTTATAGAGATTCTAAGAAGTTTAGAATTTATGGAGGATTATTTTATATGATTGTTTTGAGAAAATCTTAAATTTTGAAATTTTGGAGATTTTTATTTAGAACAAGAGAACTCAAGAAATTAAGGATTTTTTGGATTTGAGCAAGAGTTGAGCTTGACTAGAAAGCTTTTTAGTGCTAAGAGGTAAGTGTGGATTTTATTTCATGTATATGATTCTCCATATGAGAATTTTTGTTAAAGTATATTATATTCATATATATATATGTTATTTATGAATTCAATTTATTAAAACCCTCCTTAAATAAAATCTTTGAATATTGATAATGACTTGGTTATTTTACTTGGACCAAGTTCATTAATAAGCCTTTGTTATGCATAATATGATATGTTATTTATATGTTGTGATCTCTTGATCACTTTTAATTATTGTTGAACTAATACTTGATATGTATATCACGGAACATACATTATAAAATGCTTTTCCCAATGAGAGTTAATTCATTGGTCCAATGTGCACAGAGGAAACGTAACTGATAGGATATACTATCAGTGTTCCTCCTAGAGAAGATCACGAGCTCTAGGCATATGCCTGCACAAGCATATGTGCCATGTGAAGGTAGTAAGGCTACCCAAACGTTATGATATGATATCAGCTCTATGTTATGTTTATTTGATAATGCCATTCTTTATAGACATTTATGTTCTTAAAAAAATCATGATTTGATATTCATATATGTATTATGAAATGATTAGATAGTGCTACCCTTTGTAAGCACTTATGATATTAATGTATATATTAAGATTTCTTTCTAGTACCCTGGTACATGTTCAAGATTTGCTATTTAAGTATTCTATATAAGTTATTCATTCTGATTGTTCACATCTTACTGAGTTGAAAGGCTCACCACTCTTTTGTGGATTTCAGGTTCTAACTTAGCTTGAAAGAGAGTTAATCCTAAAGACAGAGCTTCTTGATTTCTTTCTCCACAAGAAGACTCTTTTATGTAATATTTTTGGATAATAATTGAATTATATATATATGTATTCATGTCTATGAGAAGTATACTCTTAGAAGCTCCGTAGATGTGTGTGATGTTGCATATTCTTTTGTTGCCATGGATGACATTATAGACTTTCCCTTGTTCCATATTGATGTTAAAATTACATGTTGATCGGTAAGGAACAAGAGAAAATGTCATATCTGGTTGATGAGATATTTATAAGATATGGATGTTTGGCATGATGCTAGTATGTGTTATATATTTGATCCAGGTTAGTTAAGGGCTCTATGGGTGTACGGTGGCCTTATGCCTACCCTTGCCCTAGGACCATCGCACTAGTGGTTTTGGGGTGTGACATTCAATCCCGTGAAGTCAAATATGAGGAAACTTGAAAATCATATAGAAAATATTTTCAAGGTGGTGAAAGGTTTCTCACACCCGTGAAGACATGCTTCACTCCTGTGAAGAGTCTGCTAAGTGGGAGTCTCTTATGTTTCTCCATTCTAACTTATCCAAAACTCAAACAACTCAACTAAACCATGCATAACTCATCATGTATCATCATAAATCCATTCTAAGAGTAGTCTATACTTAACATACATTCTTAGAGCATCTATCATGCACATACATATATGAAACCATCTAGCATGCATCAAACAGTCAACATTACAACTACTTACCCGCATTGGCAAAATTGATAGTAATTGGTAAGCTTGAAGAAAATGCAAAGGACATTTTACCGAACACTTGGTGCACATCACTTAAACACAAATTTGGTAGGGTTTAAGGACAAGTTCAATAAAGCATGTGTTTCACATTACAAGTCAACATTGCTCTTAATTCAGGGTATATTTCAAATTCAATAATCAATCAAGGAAAAGAACTTAAATTAAGTTTAAAAGTCATCAAAATTTCAAAGGAAAATGCCAAACAAGTTTCATCCAAAATAGTTTCCATATCCAAATGGTTTCTTTAATTCAAGAATAAAGTATAAATATGCATAATAATATATATAGGACTCTGAAATAGTCGGTTCGATTAGAAATGCAATAAAACCTCAAATTGTTCAAAGTAGGCACAATTGTACTTCTTCCTCTTCCTTTGATTCTACACCAAATATTTCACTTATTTTAGGTTCAAATGGATGTAAACTAACATATTATAACATCAAATTGAATTATAGAACTCAAGTAGACAATTAAGATTTTGACATGACCATCAATTTAGGGTTTTTCTTCATATTTCATTCAATCTTGCTATTTATCTCTCAATTCACTTATCTAACTATATATATGATTAAAATAGATGGAAACAATGAAGAAATAATCATTTACCTCTTCTTTTTATGGAGGTTGAAACTCTAATTGACAATCTTCAAGTTTTTCCTTTGCTTTCTTTGATGGATTTTTGGTGTAATCAAGTTAAATTTGATGTTTAGCTAGGTTTTCTTGCAATTTCCTTCAGATTTATTTCAGAAATTTTTGAGAGAAAAGGGAGATCATGGTTCGACCTTAAGGAGGAGAAGAGGAAGAGAAGAAATTAATGGGAAAAATAGAAAAGAAAGAGCTTTATATACTATTTAGACTTTAGGTATTTAGATTTTCCTCCCTAACAATTAAAGTAATCGTGTTTTGGCCCTGTAACTTGTAACTATTCACCTTTTTGTTTCACTTTAATTCTAAAATAGTATTTCCTATATTTCTCCAGCTTATGATTCTAATGGTATATTTAAATATATTCACTTCCAAACTCATTTGAAATTCGAAGCACCGAGGTGCCTACTTAATTGTCGATTTTATTTTTTTGCAACTTGTCTAATTATTTAAGTATTACGTTCCTATGATTAAATGGAGTGTTTATATGCTTAAATGAAGAAAAAATTTAGGGTGTTACAAAGAAAAATTTTCCAAATCCCTATTATTAACACCGATCAAAAAAGTGATAGTTGGGCTAAATTTCTTTTGGGGCTTGGGTTTAGATCAACCAATGTAAATAGATCAAGATTTATTCCAATGGGCCCAAATGCATATAGTGAATCCAATTCTCTTGCAAACTTCAGTAATAGATTAGGGTTTCTTAATTTCTTTTTATAATTATAATAGTACCTCTGTAAGTACTCTATAAATAACTCTATAAAATTAGTATGTACATTCATCACTCACTTAATTAAACAACAAATTTTGCTCCATATTTGTGTGATCACTCCTCTAAATTAACGGTTCCTTGCAACATTTATATTTACCCAAGGATTGATGGTTCTTGTAGTCTATATATCAAACCCCCTGAATGGAAGTTGAAGGCCACCTACATATCAGAAAGTCAAGTCAATTTACTTACACAGATCCTTAATTGAAAGTTAACGTCACTTTGACGCATATATACCATAAATTAGGTTTATTTTAATTGCATAAATTTCAACATCCAATTTTGATAGAACTGAAACAAAGAACCCTTAATGAGCACTGTAAGGGTCTTAATTCTAATTAATTTTTTGTCATCCATGTATCAAATTCTCATCCTATTTAGGAAAGGATATATTGAGTTTGCATGTACTGACTTAGATCCCTTTTAAGAAGAAGTCCATATAGCGGATTCTTTGTTCTATGAACCTCATGACCAAGGTGACAAAGGTGGTTATCTTGACTAATGACAAGTGTACTACAAAGGAGCCTGAGGTGAAATCCTTATATCAGTCAATGATTTTGATTGAGGAATTATTTTGGCCTTCATCAGTTTGGCTAGCTAGTCGGACATCATCTTTTAGCGCTATTAATGGTTAAGTCCAAACAATACAGAGAGTATTGGAAGAAGATCAAGGCTCTTGAATGAGAGCATAACATGGTTGTGACCGAGTGTATTTATGAAAATGGAGAACAAGATCTCTTGGTCCAACTATAGCTTAAACACTTAAAAGTAACATCTCTTAAGTATCAAGATGAGCCTACATAAGTGCAAGAAATTAACCTATGTACCAAGGAGGATGTTTGGCCTATATTCATTAGTGTTATATTGAATGTCAAATTGAAGCAAAGCTAATTGCCTTATTAAAAGAATTCAAGGATTATTTTACTTGGAACTATGATGAGATGTCAAGCCTTGACTGAGATCTTTAGAGTATTGACATAGGTCATTCATGTAACATCCTATACATATATTATGCATAATATATATACAATACTGTATGTCATTTTCTTAGCCTATTGTTATAACCATATAATGATTTATTGTTAAAAATTAAAATAACATTCATATATGAAAAGGTTTATTACATAATTATTCTTGTTTTATGTATAATTTACATATGCACATGAATACAAAAATATTTTTCTAATTCAAATGCATGTTTATGATAGAAGGAGAGAGAGAAAGAGTAAGGATTCACTCGATGACCTGTGATCCATGACTCTATACATAGTGCTTTTATGCTTCAAAATGCCCAAACTTTAAGCTTCATTATTTAAAAAATAATTGAAATTTGATGAGTCGCGACTCAATGAATATAAACTACTATTGAATTCTAATAGCATCATCAAACAATTAATTCACACTAAGAGAAAATTGAAATATGAGAAATATCTAATGTAAGTATTAATGTAATGGTTCATTTGACTTTGTTGTGACCTTGCAAGACAAAAGTCGCTCCCGTGATTTATGTGAATCATGTGTAGATTTGATTTTGTGAGCTAGCTCGTAACATGTAAATTATATGATCTCATTTGATCTTTAACATTTGATATGTGATTTGACCTTTCAGTCCATATGCTAAGTGATTTGCCAGTGTTTGACTAGTTGGTCACAATATTCTTTTAATCCCAAATGTAGCTACTCATATGTAATTTGAGCAACAAATAGTTATTTGAATCATATAATTCTCATTTGACTTGTATTCACTTATACATAAATATAATCAATCAATAATCTAGCCATACACGTGTAAATAATCATAAAACAACTTACTTTTACACTTATATGATCTCATAATTGCATAACCATAACAATTGGAGTCTTAATTTGTATTAAGCCTCACAACTCAAATACCATAATAAGTATGATAAATTGAGCTTACAAATTATCGATTAAATATTCATAAGACAATCTAAGCACATATATATATAATAGAATCTGATTGATGCATATGCTTACCTTTGATATTCAAAACCTCTATGGTATCAAGCTTCCTTAATGTGTTGAGAGCCTAAATAATAATATGTAGCAGATTCAAAATATGTTTATAATGATTTTTCATGCTTGATATTTAATTATGGCCATGTTTCATACAAGTAGATATAGTATTTATGCATATTCGTTCTTGTGGGATAATTATTTTGCAATAACACTGGTTATGTTCATTCAAATGCATTAATTATTTTTCCCTACATACACTAAACACATATAGCTATAACATATCCAAAATTTAACTTAAAATATATACTATCTAATTTATGGTGAATTTTAAATTCCATCTTATTTTTGTGCAAGCATATTTTAGCAGGTCTCATATTCATGACTATAGCACAAGATGTACATATCAATTGCAACAATTAGTCACATGAAGCTTTTTCACACAAGTGAACATTTTTTTTATATTTCACGCTTTGTCTAATTCATCATTTAAGATCATCAAAGTAAATGGATAAATTCAGACCACCTACATGTGTCATGTCTTAATTTCGGAACATATAGTCCTAGGAGGCAGTAGATGCTAGAGGCGACCGACATCCGTAAAATCCAGTATCAATTTCTAAAAGCAATTACTATCATATCATTAACCAATTAATTATTTAATATCCATTTTGTCACTTTGTTACTCTGTAATATAACTGTCTGTAATCTGTTTTGCTATAAGTTGTAATCATCATACTCATATGCAAAATTAATATTTCATCTCCATATTATGCCATATATACATATTTACAGTCTAACTATGTCATTAATACATACCATGGAGTAACTAAAATATATACATAAACCTAGTATTAAAATAATTACACTATTAATAGACAAACTGCAGAAATCCACAGGGGTACAACAGACGGGATTCTGCCTCCAATTCTGCACCTGTAAAATGGGAAACAACTAAAGGAACGAGTATAAATATTCAGTGAATCTAATATGCATAACATAATGGAAAGAGGTTAGATAATTAATAAATGACCGGTAAATAGTCAATAAATAAAAAGGTTGCACACCATTTACAGAATAAGGAAACAGGCTACAGAATCAATGATTTGAAATCAGAAAATAGGCCAACAAAGCTCATATCATTTAGTTAAGACAGATAGTGGGCCATGAGCACATATAACACATATCAATATACATAAGACTGATCAGGTCTTATGGCTAGGACAGTTAACCCTTCCCAGCTAGGGTATCATGTAAAGTCAATGTGCACATTGCCGACGGTATTTACCCGCTATCCCATCGGTGAGAAAGCTCTGTCAAATCACATCATATCCAATATAGGTATGGAACAAGTCAATAGGAAATAATAGGAAGCAATAAGCTTATCAATAAACAATAGCTTTTCAATAAATCAATCGATATTGTAATTCAATAATTGTTAGCCAATAGAATAAGCAAATGGAATAACAATGGATATAACAATCATGAAAGGTTTGGTGTACATATTGGTTATCAAAGGTTCAATGGTTAGCACAATTGGCTAGCCAATGTCGCTGGCGACAATGACATTCAAATGGTAGGCCTATGGAAGAAATAATTGATAGGCCAATGAAAAATGAATTAGGCATTTTGTCAAATACTTGGTGTGCAACATTAAATGGACAATTTGGTTAGGTTATGGTGCAACATTGACATTGCCCATATAATCAACAAACAATCACAATCAAGGCTACACAATAGGCATTGAATATCCATCAATAAACATCATTCAATGGATCACATAAACATGTGAAATAAGAAGAAAATAAAACAAATTACAAAGGAATGAATAGTAAATATAGGTTCGACCAAGATGAGATTTTTGGGGGAGGTTTTTAATTCTCATTTCAATGCATTTGTGTCACACCCCAACTCCAGTGGTGCGACGGTCCTAGGGCAAGGGTAAGCTTAAGGCCACCATAAACCCGTAGAACTCTCATTATCCTAGATCTCATTTATATCAAAATATATATATATTCATCATACAATAATCATTTCCGAGATCAATATAAGCATAAATCATATCTTTCTTTCCATATCACTTCATAAATTAGCTCTTGTTCCTCACTGATCAAAAAATGCATCCCACATCACTAAGGAACAAGAGGAACCCGATAAATCATACATCAAAATATTATCATCCTCAAATGACTAACTGTGGAGCTCTAGAGTATACTCCCAATACAAATTGTATCATAATACCATACAATGAATATACATGCATATTTCAAAATAATTACAATGAAGCTTCTTGGAAGAATGAGTTAAGAAGCTTGATCTTCTCTACTAGCTCCCTCACGAGCTACTCTATCACCTGAAATCCACAGAAGAGGAGTGAGCCTTCAACTCAGTAAGATATGAACATGCA
>CANXYC010237542.1:0-12022 GCA_948193065.1 Aleurites moluccanus | reverse complement strand
ATGGAATGATATAGTAAAGAAATGATTTATACTTGAATGGATTATGATATGTTATAGCATGATATAAATATATGATATAATTGTATGTAAGATTCAGAATGTGGGAGTTCTACGGGTTTATGGTGGCCTTAAGCCTACCCTTACCCTAGGACCGTCGCACCACTGGAGTTGGGGTGTGACAATAAGATTTAGGGAAAGGTAGTAAAACTATTGATTTACTCTTAATTATTGAGAGAATTTTATTTTGATTCAAAAATCTTTTTTAATATGTATTCTTCTATTTGTTGAACCATTTCTCTTTCAAATTCTTCTATCTCTATTAATAATGTGACAATCTTAGACATAGATAGGTTTAAAACCACCAAACACCCACATAACCTAATGCTATCAATAAAACTTCTTGAATCAATATATATATTATTATCCCACAGTGACAACACTTATACAGGGAAGTGAACAAGGGCAAAACAAGAAAATTCTATTAGGAGTTGTTCCCCTTGTATATATTTTAAAGATTTTAAGGGACCATGGTTCCCCCTAGTCCCCTTAGTTAAGCCATTAGGAGTGAATAGGAGTTCTAAAATTTATAATGCAAATATACAATTTATATGCAATATTAATGACAAGATTAATTAATAAGGCAATTAAAAAGATAGAGAAAGAGAATGTTCAATCAATTTATAGTGGTCCATACTATAATTATCTCTCCTGCGTTCACTTCTTTCAATGTCAACCCAATATTAAGGTTCCATCAGTCACAGGTTCATAACCCAAATCTTTTATAATTAGTTTCTTCGGGATTTCACCCTTTTACGATAGAATACCATCCATGTCTCACTCTAAAACAAGAGTTAAAATTTTAAATGTCTCTCTAAGATTTTAAAAAGGATTTTTGAAAGATAAAAAATTGAGTACAAATAATAATAACTAGCACAAATTAATTTGAATAATAAAAAATGAAAATTAAGAACAAAATGTTCAAGAGGAGTAATAAAATAGTAATAGCACGAGAGAACTTTAGTTTTGACTTGAATAAGTTTTGCAAAATTTATTCTAATTTCAAATCTTCAAGTATTTATTGCCTTTAAGCCTTGGTAAATAAATATAACCATTTTAGTTTCATTAAATACAAAACAAGCTTTAAAAATCATCTCCAACAACTTTAAATTTTAGTAGATTTGTCTGGTATAATAGTCTGACTATCGATAATGGGAGTTATCAATGCGCAACGAGTATTACGCCATATATAGCTTCCCCTGAAATATTGAACGCATACATATCAATACAATCATATATAACTCCCCTTTAAATATTAAACACATACATATCTATATAACCATATATAGATCCTTCATAAATATTGAACATATACATATCCCTACACAATATCAAGTATAAGCATACAAACACAACCTCTTCCCCTTTTTATCAAAAATCAAAAAGAGAGAAAACCATTTAAGATAATAATCAATGATCCAATAATTAAAAATATTAAAATATCATAGATAAAAGATAGAATTCAACATAACAAAGGATCAAAATATCCAAAAGATCTATTAAAGGATCCAAACCTATTATCAAAAATATCAACAGCAAAACTAACAAAATATTACAAGGTAAAAAGATCTTAGAAGCTCAAAATGTACCAAAATGAAGAACAAGCAAAATATGAGAAGATAAACCATAAGCTAAAGGAAGCTTAAGCTAAATTCAAGAGATAAATTAAAGAAGGATGGAGAAAGAGAGAGGAATTTAGCTTTATGGTGTCAAAAGAGAGTCCAATATTCATTGTTCAATATTCCCTAAGGAGGTTAATTGAACATATAACTCATCAAATTTGTCATCAAACTTTATCGAGTCAACTTTGGAATAAAGCTTTTGAAGTTCATTTTGAATTTCTATAAGAAAATTTTGGAATATTTGCTGCTCTAGTCTAGTTTCTTAAGGCTACGAAGGGCATCTTGTATCTTTTCTTCCTCATCATCACTTGAGGATTCAACTAATGGTCCAAAGTCAATATCAAAAGATAATTCTCTGAAGATAGTGAGTCCGGTAAAATCTGCTTTGGAAATATTTACTTTGTAAGACTCATCTGATGGAGTAATGCATTTGAAATACTCTGCAATTATAGTAACATATATTCCCTAAATAATATTTTCCATGTTACTCAAGGCCACTTCATGAAACACCTCCACAAATCATTGAGCAACATCAAAGGGATAATTTAATTCAATTATACTAAGAAATAAACAAATCTTCCTTATTGATGAACCCATAATTCTTAGTTTTAGCCAAAACAATATAGGCTAAAAAATAATGCACAATTCTCAGAATTACATTTCTAAATTTGATTACCAAACTAGTGTTAGGATCAAAGTTCTCTTCACCAATAAGTATTTTCCACACAAGGTTAGAGATTGGATTAATTACTCTGACATCTCTATATTTGTTTAAATTATTTAAAATCGTCTCTATGTTTTTAAAATTATATTAAAACGTCTCTGTATTTTGCTTTCGTTAGACAATGAGGTCCTTCCGTTTACTTTTTTCCCTTTTTTCATTAGTCAAAACCCAAAAAGTTAACTTTTAATTAAGTTAAGTACTTTGATATCTCTGCATTTTTTTCAAAATATACTAAATCGTCCCTGTGTTTCTAAAATTATACTAAACGTCCCTGTATTTTGCTTTCATTAAAAAAAGAGATTCTTGAGTCCTTTTCTGCTAGTAAGAACCTCATTTTTAAAAAATGATTTTGTTTATCATAAACATCCCAGCATTATAGCCCCTAAATTTCAAAGAAATACCATTATCCCTGCCACTTATTTTACTGCTGCCACCATCAATTTTGCTCTATACACAACCACCACTATCACCAATTGAATCTAGTCCTCAAATAAAGTTTCACATCTATGTCATAAATCCCAAAAAGTATTTTCTTGATTAAATTTTGTAAGTTCTTCTGCAGCAAATCACTTGTTGTACTTAAAATTTAGGGGTCATAATGCTAGTGTTTTTCTATCCCTAATAAAAAGGAATCAATAACCTCATTTTTAAATAGAAGAAAAATGCAAGGACATTTTAGTATATTTTTAGAAACACAGAGATGATTTAGTATAATTTGAAAAAATACAGGGACGTTAGATTAATTAACTGTAATACCCTAGAAAGTTCTAACATATATGCATGAATTATTCTCAGTATGTGATTTATAGGTCTTGAAATGATGGGAAATAATTTTAGAGACACAGTTAGAAAACGAACTAATTACTTTTTCGAAAAGCGACGGTGTCGGGAACACTGCCGAGAAATTAACAGTCCGATCAACAGAAGAATTTCTGAAGTTGACCTGGGGATAAAAGATCACCATAAAGCATGTGTAATTTTGGTAAAAAGAAAGAAGTGAAAATCATTTAGGAACACTGAAAAAGTAACAAATGGCAAAATCGTAAATAAAAGAAACTTTAAGGTGAATAGTGAAAATGAGTCCGTCGGAGTTTCAGAATGACTCTGAAACTACTCTTATAAATAAGGATAAATTAAAATAAGCCTATTGAATCCCTACATTGGAATCTAAATCCTGACAGAATTGACAGAATAAATTACAGAAGAAGTTGGGGTCAAAGTGTAACTCATGAAAGTTTAAGGACCAAAATATAAATTGCTATATAATTTTTATATAAAAACATGCCTTAGAATCATTTGGTCATCTTCTTCTTCTTCTTCTTCATTTCTCTTGGCTGAACCACTCTTCTTCCTTCTTCCCCAATTCTACTTCAAATTTCTCACCAAAATCCTTAAGAAAAATCATTAAAAAAAATTGAGTTTAAGCATTGTTCTACCATTTCCTTCCATTATTTTTCTTGAAAAGCTAAAGAGATTCAAGGAATTTTTGCTTGAAGAATTCGGCTCCTTCATCCATTCTAGGTATTGAATTAATTTGTTCAATTTTATGGTTCATTTAGATAAATTTGATGTTGAATTGAATAGGTTTTAGGTTAGATTGCATCAATTAATGCAAATTTATGAAAATGCCTAAATTACCTAGCTTATTTGAAGTTGTATGAAAGGGTCAGATGATTTAGTGTTAGTTTATGTTAATTAATATTAGACTATATCAATTGGAGGTTAATTGGTAACTAATTAGTTGTTAATTTTATGTAGAACACAAGTTGTGACAAAGTTGCCCTAATTGGCTCAATTGGAGAATTTGGGTGAAACACAATTTTTCAAAGCAATTGGAAGGCTTAGGTGAGTCTTATATGCATCCTTTATCATGCCTAATACATTGAAATGTTGATTGGAAACCATATGAAAAACCTCACTTTTGGCCGAACCAAAAGTTACTATTCATTGCCTTGATTTTGCTTTGTTTTTCCTTAGTATTTCTTAGCCAATTTGATTCATTTTGTGTTGTTTAATCTTGCTTATTTGATACCTATGTTATTGTTGCCAATGTGTCTTATTGTTGATTGAAATGGGCAAGTCAAATTTGAACCATAACCTAATCTATTGGCTTGCCATTTTGTGCCCAGCAAGTGTTTGATAAAATATCTAGTTATTTTTGTTATTAGCCTATTGTTTTATATTCCATAGGCCTACTATTTGAATGTCATTGTCGCCAGTGACATTGGCATACCAATTGGCCTATTGTTTTCCTTTGCCGAACCAACTTTTGTTCCATGTCTTTATTGATTACCAAACTACTTATCATTGTTTGTATATCATCTATTGGAATGCCATTGATCCTATTGATAATTGATTGATTGATATTGAGCTTATTGAGATGGAGGATACCATTGTTGCATAATGGTGTCCATTGATATGTTGCTTCCTTATATTGATCTTAATGTGGCTTGACAGAGCTACCGCTCTCACATGGTAGTGGGAAAATACTATCGGTGATGTGCACATTATATTATTGGTGCCCTAGCTAAGAGGGGTTATGGTCCTAGCCATAAGACCTGATCAGTCTTATGCTTACTGATATTGATATTACTAGAGACTGTATGTTCGCATATAGTCCATACTGATTATACTGGAGATTTTATAATTTCATATAGTCCATCCCTTTATTTATCTTTCCATATGATACCGAGCCTATGACATGTTCACTGACCATTCCGTCACCTGTTATTACTTCTGTATATTGCTTATTTTGACCTATTGGCACTATTGTTCCATTTGTTACCTATTATTTCATTGGTAATGCATATAGATTCACTGAGTATCTTATATACTCACCTTTTCCTTGTTTAACCATTTCAGGAGAGGAGTAGATTGCAGAATCCCGTCGTCTGTCATCTGAGGATTTCTGCTGTAGTTATTTCATGTATATATTTGAATTCTGTACTATTTTTGGTGTTCATAATCTAGCTGCTCCATGGGGTATGTATGGGTTAGCTAGTATATGAACAGTTATATATGTATGTGATAATATGATATGAGTATATGATATGATATAATGACTATTACATCCAATTGCAGTAAATTATAGAATGATTTGCAGAATAACATATTGGATGGTAACTAAGTAAAATGGATAATAAATTATAGTTTATAGATTATGCATGTGATACTGGGTTCTACGGGTGCCCGTCGTCATTGGCATCTCCCGCATCCTAGGACCATCACGATCCGGAAACAGGTCGTGACAGATTAATTCTCTAATATATATGGTATTGTGGTTGTGATTAAGGTGGTGGTTGTTGAGGTTTGTTATTAATTCTCTATGAGAAATTGGGATGATTTCTCTAATCAAGGATGTAAGTATTAGAAAAAGGGTCATTTCTACCCCCAGGCTGAAACCCATCCAAAGTGTTTACTTGCTTCTCATCATATGAAAAAGAGTCAAAAGATATAGTACAAACATTAACACCATGACCAAAAGTTTTATAAATACCACACACCACTTAATTTGGTGTACATCGGTATCCTCTTACTGATAATAATTTTACTTATTTTGTTAACTCGGCTAATTGCATAACTATCTCCTAGTTTGTATTCACCTTATTAACTCATGCTCTTCTACCTCATACACTCTTCTATTAGGAATTAGCTCCTAATATCTCTAATGGCTTATAAGTGTCATTGTTGTCTTCTCTCCCATGGCTCCTCCTACTATATTATCCACTATATATTGGCTATGATATGTTAGTTCATCATAAAAAAAAATTAGTTCAATAGCTCTAGTGCATAGTGGTGGCGCATGCACTGAATTAAAAGCATCTTAAACCTTTTCTATGCCTCATAGAACTCTCCCTCTAATTGGGTAAAAGTAGCAATTTTTGTCTGAAGATCAAAAGTCTTTTGATATGACTAATACTTCCTATAATTTTTTTATAGACTTACTCCTATATAGACAGAGAATTAAGAGCTAAAGTCATGAACTAAGCCTTCCTCCAATGTAGATAGAGAATTAGGAGCCAAAGTCATGAGTCATGCCATAGCTTTGTCTTTCAAGATATAAGGAAAAAACCTCTTCCTTAATTGGTCCTCAGTAAAGCCCTATAATAGGAAGGATTAATGATAGAGTGAAAATCTCGTACGAAATTTAAGAGATATTTATTTGGTACACCATGAATGATGGCAGCATATTGTAGTAAATGCTCTTCAATTCATAAATTATGGTTGTTATTCCTAGACATATATATGAAGTGGTTGTACCAATCGTTGGCCTAGTGAATTCCTTCATCATTATAGGTCTCTCAACCATATTGAAATTCTCAATTTATTCTTCTAACTTTTTCTATCTAGTTGGATTCTCTTCTTTCGGTTTTGTATTCTCCACTTCCTCTAGATTGTACTTACCTTTTTCCTTAATTCTCTGACTTTCTTTCTGACCTAGATGTAATTGTTTTTATTTTCCTTAATTTTGTGTATGTTGACAACAATTGGAGCTAGCTCTTTTCCTTGAGATCTTCTCCCTTACATAACTCAAACACACGATTAAGTAAAATAAAATAACAAGAGAAAAAAAAACCAAAAAATAAGTCTAAGCTATTGAATGAAACCAACTAAAAGAAAAATAAAAATTAACAAAATTAGCATTATCATAAAGAAAGTAAGATAATAAGCAAAATCACAAAATTAATAACAATTCGAACTGACACGCTGATAGCCTCCCTGAAAATGGCGCAAAAATCATGTTCGTACCTTATCTTCCTACTCAAACTAGTTAGGCTACTACTTGCAAATATACGAGGTTTATGTAACAAGAGTGAGACACCCTAAGGTCGTCTCTCAAGGAAGATTAGCTTGGATATGGTCGAATCACTAACAAATTAACTTAAAAGAACCCAAAAAAAAACAATTGCTCAAAGAAATGACATAACATTCTGATCAGAATTTTTGCAATAATAAAAATTAATTAATTTAATGGGGAATTAAAACAAGATTTCAAACCAAATTCCTACTTTAAAACCAAAAATGGATAAATAATCTAGGAAATTTAAGTTCACCTAATCTTCATTATGACTTTTTAATAGTAAAAACTGGTAATTAAAGAAATGAATAATTAATTAAAGAAATTAAGTGAAACCCTAGTTAGCTTATCTATTTAAGTGAAGTCCTAATTAACTTATCTATCGAATTAAACTAATAATGATGTAAAAAATATTTAAGATTATTATAAAAAATTAATGTATCTATAATGCATAACCTCTATGCTCATTATTCTAGTTCCAACATTAATTTTCATTTTTCAATCCTTTGATTAATGTCTAGTGTTCATCCTAAAAGTATTAGATTATGAATATACTCGCAAGTGCATGAGATAGGTGTAGCACAAATGGTAAAGACACCTAAGATCATTCTCTACTAAGGAAGGCTCAGTCGGAGTAAATTACAATAGAGTTTGCCATGATTTAAATTAATAAAAGAAAAGAAAATAAATACCTAAAGATTCTAATCAAAGTTGTTGGTTGGTTCCAATTAAAGTAAATGACAAGAGCATGTGAACAAATTAAAGATAGTGAGCAAAAGTAACAATTCAAGAAATAATTAAGATGGGTTATAGGGAATGTAATTTTTCCAAATAGGACAGCATGTAAGGAATTAATATCTATCAATAAAAAAATTCAATATATCAAATTAAAAGTCAACATTACCTAGATTTATATCCCTAATTCGATTAAAGACTAACTATTCCCTGATTAATAGTCTTAAATTGTTAATTAAATAGTTGATAATAATCCACACCTTAGGTCTTTATGAATTAATATATGCATATAATTATCCGTCACGCACCCATATTTGAGATGAAGAACAAATTAACAATTTGAATGGATTCTAAGTTTTAGGATATTAACCATAACACGCATCACCTAATTGGTTCCATTACACACCTTAGAATATAAGAGTTAGTTCATTATTGAATTAAAAGCAATAAACATATTTAAAATATTAATCATATTTAGATTAAGAAAAAATAAATCTTATTCAAGGTAAATTTTCTCCAAAATGTAGCTCACTACTATAATGCTCCACTTTCATTTCAATCCAATTACAAATGCTAAGTACGAAAGAAAACAATTAAAATGGAAACCAAAAATGAAAATTGAAAGGTGCCTCTAGGAATTGAAACCTTAGAGCCTTATTTGTTACAAAAAATAAAATACAAAAACTAAGAGTTTGTAGAGAGCCCTTACTACGCTTTGTTTCTCTCCTCATTTTACTTCTGTGTGTTTGCTTCTTTTAAAAGCTTTTGAATCCCTTTAGTTACTCCCCAAATCAAGCTTTCCTTATCTTCCTGTTAATTATTTTCAATCTATATATATCTTTAATATGATTTTATCTTAATTGCATCCTTTGAATTTTTATTTTTATTTTTTTTTTGAATTCTTCTATCTTAATTGCTCCAAGATGTACCATTTTACATGGAAAGATTACTGCATGGCTGTCACGACCCAATCCGGGAGTCGCAATGGTCCTAGGATACCGGTGTTACATAGGTGACTAGTACCATGAAGAACCCAAAATAACTACCTATATGGCATGCAGCAATCATATACAGCTTAATTAACTTAAAAATGCTGAAGAAAATTCGACAGCATCTCCTCTATAATAGGACTATGCCCAAAAACAAAATAAACAAATAACACTTCTAATATAATCCACATTCAATCTCCAGCTAATGATCCCTCTGGATCTCCAACAACATCTCAATATCAATATATACATCTGAACATTCAAACATTTCCATATATATATAAACATTCAAAAGATCATTAACAGGCAACACTATATATATGCAACCTTATAATTATATCTACATGCCAAAACTTATTATACAGTACCATGGAATACTATTCTGTACATTATTTACATAGTCTTTAGAAGTTTGATATTTACATGCAAATCAGTAACTTCTAAGGCAGAAGAAGGGTATGCCAATGGAAAGACGCGCCTCACCGAAGACCTGAAAAATAATTAAAACACTAGGAGAATGAGTATAAAAATACTCAGTGAGTTCAAATGTATAAAGATGCAGTAAATGCTCAATAACAATGTTAATGCCAATATAACAAGAATTTAATAAAGTATATCAAATGAATAATAAAGTAATTAACTGTAATAATAGTAATATAATAACCATTTAGATAATAAAAGGTAGCACACATATGATATCACAGGATTTTGGATTACTTTTTGAACTTTAATACTCAGCACTATCATAAAGTGCACTGCACTAGGGAATATAACGTCCCTCCCTAGCAGGGGTCCCATAAATATATGACTCTCATAAAGATATTTTCCTTATGACTAGAGAATATAACGTCCCTCTCTAGTAAGTGTCCCATAAACACAGTGTGCACACAATCGATGGACTTTACCCGCTATACCATCGAAATAGCCCTGTTCTAATAACATATGAATGTACCACCAAATAACAGTAAATATAGCATATATACAACTTATATAGAAGTAAAACAATTATATATACATATATGAGAAATATTAGAAGAAGTTTGAAATTTACCAAAAATTGGCCCGAGGGGGCCCAGTTGCGTTGTCGCAACTGGCTATCAAATTACAGGTCCGTTTTGGGATTTTTAGGTAGTTTCTGGTTAACTGGGTTACCAAAAGAATTAGATAGACTATGAGGTACCATTTCGAAGCTTAGGTCGGGACTAGAAGATTAGGCCAAGTGGTGGCCCAATTGGCTTTCTGGTTTTCATTTTATGGCCAGCCAAAGTTTAGGTCAGTTTAGGTACTTTCGATGAGTTTATTTAGGGGCCAAATGACACTTTATGTACTTTTGGAAAATAAATGGCATTTTTATAACTCAATTGGTATATTATAAGATAAATGATGCAATTCATGCAAAAATATACAAAAGAACTCACCTTAAGCACAATGCACTATACTAATACCTTAAGGTTGCACACACTTTATAACTCCATATTATAAAAGAAAAGACCAAAATACCCCTAATGCAACCGAAGCACCGAAATTGCACAATTTGCCGGGAGCCATTTTTCAACCGGGTTTATTTCTCTAACTAATACTGAAATAAATTAAATAATGTCATTTTCAAGTCTTTAAATTCTTTTCTACCTTCAAATATGATATTAAATCCATTAAAATTCGACGGGCGAAAAATGACCTTTTTGCCCCCAGTTCACCAAAAACTCAAAATTTCCCGATTAAGTCCTAACAGCCTCTAAACCACTTCTATGCTTAAAACCAATTCAAATAACATGCATAATTATCAATTTCAAACATAAATACATATTAATAACACATTCAAAAGAAAAGAAAAATTTCCCCCCTAAGGGTCTCTTTAAGGGTTAGGTCCAAATTAGGCTGAAGTGTTACATTCTACCCCCTATAAATAAATTCATCCTCCAATTTATTTAAAGGCTAAAGGGTGGATAAATAACCTGATTCCTCAAAAAGGTGGGGATATCTACGCCTCATATCTGACTCACTCACCCAGGTGCACTCCTCTATACTTCTGCTGCGCCACTGAACTTTAACCATAGGAATGTTTTTATTCCGAAGCTGTCTAATCTGATGATCAATAATTTGCACTGGAACTTCCTCATATGAAAAGGCTTCATCAATCTCAACTTCCTAGGGTTGCAATACATGAGATGGATCTGAGACATATTTTCTTAACATGGAAATGTGAAACACTGGATGAATATGCCCCATACTCGGTGGAAGAGCTAATTTGTATGATACATTGCCAACCCGATCCAATATCTCAAATGGTCCAATGTACCTTGGTGACAACTTGCCTTTCTTCCCAAACCTCATCACCCCTTTCATAGGAGAGATCTTCAGAAATACCTGGTCACCCACTGTAAACTGTACATCTTTCCTCTTTGGATCTGCGTAGCTCTTCTGTCTACTAAAATTAGTCTTTATTCTTTGCTGAATAATAGGAACTTTCTCCATTATCTCTCGGATCAGATCTGGTCCCTCTAACTGCTTTTCACCCGGTTCCACCCAACATACAAGTGATTTACACTTCCTACCATAAAGAGCTTCATAAGGTGCCATTCCAATAGTGGAATGGTAACTGTTGTTATAAGCGAACTCTATCAATGGTAGAAAGCGATCCCAACTGCCTTTTAAATCCAACACACACAATCTCAACATATCTTCCAGTGTCTGGATAGTCCTCTCAAACTGTCCATCAGTCTGAGGATGAAATGCTGTGCTGAAACGCAATGTTGTACCCAATGCCTCTTGGAATTTCTGCCAAAATCTGGAGGTGAACTGAGTACCCCTGTCAGATATGATAACCGATGGAACCCTATACAATCTAACAATCTTGTCCACATAGAGTTGGGCACACTGTGCAGTTGTATATGTAGTGTTTACCTCCAAGAAATGAGTTGTCTTTGTCAATCTGTCCACTATCACCCATATTGAATCATAACCTTTCTGTGTTCTAGGCAATCCCACCACAAAATCCATTGTGACTTGATCCCATTTCCACTCGGGTAACTGAATCTCCTGAAGCAAACCTGAAGGTTTTTGATGTTCAAACTTTACCTGCTGACAGGCTAAACAT
>CANXYC010237527.1:0-11111 GCA_948193065.1 Aleurites moluccanus | reverse complement strand
TATATATATATATATATATATATTGACCAAGTCACTTACATTATATATATATATATATATATATATATATATATAATGTAAGTGACTTGGTCAACCTTCTTGCATCAAGTTCATATGATTCTTACTTGTTAAACTTGATTGAAATTATGATATATGTTGATGGTCTTGTGACCAATATGATTCTTGTGAGATTGAAACCATATGACCCTATGGATAGAACACTCTTCCCAATGAGAGTAAATTCATTAGTCCATTATATACTTTGGGAACCTAGCTGATAGGGTTTTTATCAGTGTTCCACCTAGAAGGGACCATGAGCTTTAGGCTTATGCCTGGCCAAGCATGTGTTTGCGATAAGGTAGCAAGGACTATCGATGCACTATGTTGCGATACGTAGCATGGCTACTGATGCACTATGCAGTTCTACCATATTACTTGATAGTGCTATTTGATTATGAGCACTTCTGTTCTTGTAAGCCTAACCATATGATGATACTTACCCATGTTTTTGGAATTGATATTTCCTTTTGATTAATATATATGTATATATATTTCTTTCATATTTCATGTTCATATCTTACTGAGTTGAAGGCTCACTCCTCTTCTGTGGATTTCAGGTGATAGTGTAGCTCGTGAGGGAGCTAATAGAGAATATCAAGCTTCGTGACTTATTCTTCTAAGAAGCCTCTATTGTACTCATTTTGATATATATATATATATATATATATATATATATATATATATATATATATATATATATATTTATGCACATTCATTGTATGGTGTTATAGTATTATAAGTATTGGGAGTACACTCTAGAACTCCGTAGTTGGTTATTGGGGATGATAATATTTTGATGTATGAATTATTACCTTTTGGGTTACTCTTGTTCCTTAGTGATGTGGGATACATATTTTGATCAGTAAGAAACAAGAGGAAATTATGAAATGATATAAATAAAGATATGAATTATGCTTATATGGATCATAGAAATGATTATTGAATGATATCTATATTTGATATGAATGTGTATGAGATCCAGGATATGAGAGTTCTACGGGTTTATGGTGGCTTTAAGCCTACCCTTGCCCTAGGACCGTCGCACCCCTGGAGTTGGGGTGTGATAAAGAAGAATAAAAGAGTTGAGTTCATAAGGCAAAAGTAAAGGTACTGAAAGAAGAGAAAAACCATATTGGGGATTTTGCTAAGTCATTTGTTATTTGATAATCTCCTTTCCTCTGTGTTTTCATTTTCATTTTGTTTTATTTTTAGGAAAACCACATTTTATTTTCTCTTTTCGTTTGTTTTTCGGATAACTTACCTCGAGGCTTTTTGGCTTGAGATAGGGTCTCTGACTCTTGCCATTGAAACCCTTTTGAGTCTAATATTAGGACTACCTTTTTATAGTAGAGTCTTTGCTATGTGAAAGAGAGGGCATTGTGCATAAAATCAATTTTAGGAATCTTTCGTCTAATTTTTTTTTTCTGAACTTCTATTTCTAAAATTTAACGTATAGTCGAGGAGAATGTAGTTTGATGGTGATTTGTGCTTAATGATGACTAATAATAATGATGAAAAAGTTGCATCTCTGTTATGACTATAGTATTGGAATTTGCAGCTACTGTGTTTCACTTGGTTTATACCTAGGGTAGTCATGGTTGATAAAAATGATTCTCTTTTATTTGTTTATAGTGATTTTACATTCATAGAGTAATGGCTATTTTAAGATTTCATTATCTACATAAAAAGTGTAGAGTACTTACCTTTTGAAGTGCAAAAAATAATGTCCTTGACTTTTGTTATCAGTATAGAATTTATCAAAAGCAGAGAGATTCTTTTTTCTACAGTCTAAGATCCTCTAATGTCTCTTTGTTCACCAATGTAAAACCCTGGGAGAATTCCATAAAGAGATTTTTCTCTATTTTATTTGAGTTCATGTTCTCTCAATCTGTTAAATTGATCTTCTGTTGGGATATTTGATAACTTCCCACTTATGGGATCTTATTTTTTCCCAATTCAAAATATTATAAATAATATCTAAACTATATTATTTATCTTTACTAATTAATTATCAATATAACTAATTAATAACTAATGGATCTGGGTCTATAAAACCATCATAGGTGTATCTGAACCTAACCCATTAATTCCAACATCTCTTACTCGCACATGACGAGACACATCTCATTTATGGCAAGCTTTTTAGACATGTCATAATAGGCAAATAGACCATGTGACAGCATACTATGAGAGCTCTTTGCTATACACCTGTTAGGGATATATAATAACTCGATAAGAATATTTTGAGTAGATAAAATATGCACCACCCCAGATTACTTATCACATTTTTTTGTCTCTTTTTTTTATTTCATAACAATTTGTATTCACAATTATGTTCACTCATAGACATAATTGATCAACCTATGAATACAAAGATTGAAAGTGACCAATGAACAAGCTTCCTTTCTACTTAGTTTCCTCAATCATAATCCAACTCACTTTTCTAGAGGTGTTGCATAAGATCAAATCACTCATGATATTCTAGTAATGCCCTAAGATAGCCAATACTAAATTATATTTTAAGAACTAGCCAAAAGTCATAAAGGTAGTAAATTTAAGAACCATAATTTCCAAGGGTCTCACATTTCCAAAAGTTGAAATCATTAACTTTTGTCCTCTCTCTAGTCAAATTTCGTACATGTGGTATGAATCACATGTCATAATGATCTTTCCTTTTCCAAGAATTGTATGTCTATCAAGAACATATTTTTTATTTAAAAAAACTATGTAGATGATTGTTTAAATACGCACAATGTCTAACTTGAGTTTTATCGTCTACTTAGTTTAGTTCAAAACTCACATCTAGCGACTTAGATAGATATAGGCATAATTACACATAATTTGCCACTTCAATATCATCATCACGATATCCAAATCTTACTTCCTAAAATGAGATGACTATCTTATTTTAAGTGCGAGCTATCTTTATTATCTCTCAGATAATTTGCTTAAAATAGTCTCATCTTTATTCATCTCATAGACAAATAAAGGCGTTACCCATGTGAGAAGACCGATCTTCTTTCTATCTGACATGTTTTCATAATATAATATCGGTAAATCTACTAAACATTTACACTTATGTAAGCATAAAACAAATACTTTGTTTTAGTATTAATAAAAATAACGAAGTGAACATCGTTAGGAAACCAACAGATAACTTAAATACATGAACATCTACGCAATCTTTGAGTCTTTGTATGTCTAAAGCATATATCTCTAGGAACATATTTGGTCAAAAGATCTGCAACCACCACATGCTTAAAATGTATTTAAGGTTTGCTTCCATGCATGTAACCATATCCTTCATAAAATTATGTTTGTTTCTATACATTTGGTCATGTAATGAATTTTGGATCTTTTGTGTGAGCTACAACTTATTAACTCTCACAATTTATTAAAATAATTTCACTTACAGCACCCATACCTAAATATTCTAAAAAAATTAACTCTCACAATTTATTAAAATAATTTCACTTACAGCACCCATACCTAAATATTCTAAAAAAATCTATTCAGCCATATCACCTCTTGTACTGCAGCTGAAAATGCTACAATTTCATCTTTCATTGTGGATAATGTTATACATGGTTGTTTTTTGAAACTCCAAGATATGGCATCATAATTAAGCACGAAAACAAATCCAGAAGTGGATTGTCTCTAATTCACATCTCCATCCCAACTAGCATTTTTATAACCTCTCAATAATAAATCTCCACCTTGATAACACAATAAGTTATTCGTAGTACTCTTAAGATATCTCAATATCCTTTTAACTACTATCCAATGTGTTGAACCTGGGTCAAATTGATATTTGCTTACAATCCCAATAGTAAAGCAATTATTAGGTCTCGTATATATTATTGCATATTTTAGACTTCCAACTATGCTTGCATAAGGGACATTTTTCATACGTTCTTTCTTTTTTAGAGTTTTAGGACATAATCTATAGCTCAAGCCTTCACCCTTGGCAATAAGAGTATCTATGGGTTCATAATTACGTGTAATGAATCGTTCAAGAATTTTCATTATGTAAGTCTATTTTAGAAAGAGATAACAACTTTCTTGTACGATCTATTGAAATCTTAACTTCAAGAATATATGTTGCTTCCCCCACATCCTTCATTTCAAAGTTGGACAATAACCATTCTTTAATATGGTGCAAATACCCTTTGTAATTTCCAGCTATTAATGTCATCAACATATAATGATATAATGATAAACTTATCTTTTGACCTTTACAATGATCTCCATCTATCATAGTGAAATTATTCGACATAATTGCAATATGAAAGGGAATATACCATTATCTTGAAAACTACTTAAGACTATAGATTGTTCTCATCAATATGTAAACTTTATGTTTATGGCCTTCTTTGGTGAAGACTACTCTTCATCCAATTCTCCAACAAGAAATGCAGTCTTTACATCCTTTTGATGTAATTCAAGATCAAGATTTGTCACAAAGGCTATAATTAACCTTATAGAGGTAAATCTCATAATAGTAGAAAATGCTTCCTCATAGTCAATTCCGTCCTATTACATGTATCGCTTTGCAACGAGATGAGCTTTGTTTCTCTTGATGTTGCCATTAGCTTTATACTTAATTTTGAGAACTCGTTTATTCCTAAATAGCTTTACGTCCTTCCAACAGATCTACCAAATCCAAAATTGAATTTGATCTCATAGACTATATCTCCACTTCCATTTCATACATCCATTTATCCTTAGCATCAAGGTTGCTACATCTCAACTCATTATCTTAAAGAATATTTATATCAAGTTTCATTGGGCTATTATTTAAACTATAATCCATTAAGCTCCCACTAGAACTAAAATTTTTACTCCTACTTGGACAAGGATTATTCTCATTCAGACTAGTTGGTGGAATTGAACCAATGCTATCCACCAAATTCCTCCCACTTGGATGAAGTGGTCCATGTGAATCTTGATCTAATGTTTAGAATAAGTAAAACTCATGGTTTCAATCACCTTGCTTAGGAAATTTTTTTACTAAGAATATGACATCTCATGATCCATATTCAGTTATACTCCCACTATTTTGCTCACCTGTGAAAATATATCCTTTAGATAATTTAGAATATCTCACAAACTTCTTACCTCTTGTGCCTAATTTCATATATTTGTGAGAGGTATTGTGAATATAGGAAGCATATCCCTAAGGTCTTAAGATGTTTAAGTCAACTTATTGACTTGTCCATACCTCATATGAAGTTGAAGTAACTAATGTAGAGGGCACACATATAAGCACTTATGGGGCTGTTAACAACGCATCACCCTAATACGAAAATTTGTTTGAGCCATCATATACTTGGCCATTTCAAGAATAGTCTTATTTCTCCTTTTAGCAACACCATTTTGCTGAGGAGTTCGTGGAATAGTCATCCAATGTTATATTCCTTTTTCATCACATAATTGTTTAAACTAATCAGACAAAATGGGCAAATTTGTTTGAGCCATTATAAACTTAACCATTTTGAGGAGAGACATATTTCTCCTTTCAGCAATATCATTTTGTTGAAGAGTTCGTGGAATAGTCAGCCGATACTCTATTCTTTTTTCATCATATAATTGTCTAAATTGATCAGACAAATATTTATGACCTTTGTTAGTTCTTTGTATCTTGATTTTCTTGTCTAATTGATTTTCAACCAGAGTTGAGATAATTCTTAAAGAAATTTAAAGCTTCAAATTTATGTGCAATCTAACAGACATAACTATAATGTGTGTAGTACTTCATAAATATGATGAAATAATAGGTATTATACCTAACCTTCATATTCATTGAACCACAAATATTTGAATGAATTAATTGCAATGGAGCAGTGGATCTAGTTCCTTCACCAAATGGTTTTCTTATTGTTTTCCCTTCTAGGCAATGCTCAAAGGTAGATATTTCACCTTATTTAAATTAGCTAAAAAACTCATTTTATCTAAACAACATTTTCATTGTCAGCCAATATGACCAAATCTAGAATACCATGCATTCACATCATTCTCATAATTTTGTGAAACAGTGGAATTGCACTATTTGCAATATCCATAAGAAGAAAAAACATTCAAACGTAACCATAACCATAAAAAATTTGTCCCAAATATAAACATACCAAACAATTATAGAAATACCAATAGAAACAAAGTATAAGCAAAACCAAAAATAGAAATCAAAATCTGTCGAACTTTCTGAAGCATAGAAGACATCATGTAGGAGTAAGGTTTTCCCACCATGTAAAACTAATTTGTAGGTGCCAATCCCATACAAAAAATTCATCATGCCTCATTGTGTAATCAACAAAAATTCACAGGCTTCATAATACTTCATCACATGGTATGTTGCTCACGAATCTATAATCCATAAAGGATGATTATTTGTTGAAAAATAGAACTAGGGACAAAAATTTCACTCACATTTGATAAAATTGAATATACCTTCTTGGGTACATTGTACTCCTATGAAAAGTGGCCCTTGATTCCACAATTGAAACATTTGACCTTCACAATTTTTCCTTTTGTAGGATGTTCATTATGTCCTTATTGGTTTTTCTTAGGCATTTATTTCCTAGAACCTCATTTTCTTTACCTTTACCTTTGCCCTTGTCTCACTTACACTTATTGTTTGAAGCTCCATATAAGCTGGACCCAGTTGTGAGGTCTCGCCCGAGCACTGAGATGCTCATTTGGGTGATTTCCCACACTATAAAGACAGCTTTTACATTACATTTGTAAATTATCTCATTAATGTCATGACCCGTTTCTGGATCGTGATGATCCTAGGGCACGGGAGATGCCAATGGCGATCGGCACTCGTAGAACTCAGTATCAGATGCACAATCTATATACCACAATATATTATCTATTTTTTACTTAGTTACCATCCATTTTGTTATTATGTAATTCATTCTATTATTTAGTGCAATTGGCTGTAACAGTCATTATATCAGATCATGTAATCATCATAAAACTCATAATATCATCACATATATGTATACAACTGTTCCTATCCTAGCTAATCCATACATACCCCATGGAGCAGCTAGATTACGAACATCAAAATACAAAATGCAGAGAATATATATATACATCAATGACAACAAGCAGAAATCCTCGGATGACAGATAATAGGATTCTGCAATCTACTCCTCTCTTGAAATAGGTAAACAAGCAAAGAGTTAGTATATAAGATACTCAGTGAATCTATATGCATCGCCAATAAATATAAGGTTAACAGAAGATCCAATGATATTAAAAGCTCGATATAAACAATTTATAGAAAACAGTGACAGAAAGTGCTAGAATAGGCCAATAAATATATCATAGGCTCAGTACAATAAGGAAAAACAGATAAAAATAATCTCCAGTTTCATTAATATGGACTATATGCGAACATACAATCTCCAGTATATCCATATCAGTAAACATAAGACTGATCAGGTCTTATGGCCAGGACCATAAACCTTCCTAGCTAGGGTAACAATAATACAATATGCACATTGCTGACAGAATTTTCCCACTACCCTGTCAGATCGGTAGCTCTGTCATGCCACATTAAGATCAGCATAAGAAAGAAACTTATCAATGGACACCAATATGCAACAATGGTATCCTCCATCTCAACAAGCTCAATATCAATCAATCAATTATCAATAGAATCAATGGCAAGACAAGTAGCTCTGTCAAGTCATCTAAGAATAAATAGAAGCGATAAACACATCAATAGATGCCATTTCAAACTAATGGCATCGACAAGTATCAATAACTCATTAAAAACAATTTAATGAGCATAAAGTCAATAAGACATTAATAATAATCGATTAAACGATAACTAAAGGTCTAATGACCAAAAATGACAACAAATATAATTTAGTCATTTGCGGCTAAAAAGTTGACGCAATTGGCATGCCATTGTCGCTGGCGACGATGGCATTCAAATTGGTTGGCCTACGGATTTTTCAGCATGGTTTTGGTACAATATTGATATTGCCCCAATTATCAATAAACAAACACATGGAAAGCAATTTATAGGCAACAACCACAACTAAATAATCTTCATCAAAGGCATCAAATAGGCATGGAAAACAAGTCCAAAAGCCAAGCATAAAATCAAGCAAATCATGCCTATTAGAGTTCGGCCAAAATGGCCTTTTCACATAAGGATTCCAATTGACGTTTTAATAATTTAGGCATGTAATTTGATGCATAGAAGACTCACCTATCACTCCAAATCACCTAGCAAAATAGCTTTGTCACCCGATTCCTCAATTTCTCTCTATAGGCCAAAATCGACTATTTTCTCCAATCGAATTTTTTACAACAATACAAACATCAATTAAACACCAATTAATACCCAATTAACTTATTCTATAGACAATTTACACATCCTAATTCATATACACAAATTTCAATTTTACAACTTCACTTTAGGGTTTGAAAATTGGGAAAAATTATTTAATGCATCAATTGATGCAATTAAACCATTTACCCAATCCTACCAACACCTAAATAACCTAATTAAACCATAAAAACAAACAAATAAATAATTTACCTAAAAATCACAAAGTGGCCGAAATTCACTTTGGTGGAGTTCTTCAATTTTCTTGAATTTCCATGGTTAATTTTGATAGACTTAGGTTTGTATGGTTTTAGTTTTTGGTTTACAACAACTTCCTTTCACAAATCAAAGAAAAAAATCAAATAGCGAAGAAAGAAAAATGGCCACGAATGGGAAGAACAAAGAAATGGAAAAAAAAATTTCTAAGTCATCCTTATATAGTAAGACAAAAATGGCAACTTACCCTTTTAGTCCTTCAACTTTCCAAAATTTACTTTTGGTCCTTTTTTGCTCAGTAATTTATTCTAATAATTCCATCAGGAATTGGAATTCAAAGTAAATATTTAAACATCTTATTTTTATTAATATTATTTAATAAAAATAGTTTCAGAGCCATTCTGAAACTCAGACTGTCGAATTTTTACTATTCACCCTAAGCTTTCTTTATTTGTGGTTTTGCCATTGTTCACTTTATTAGTGTTCTTAAACATTTTCTCATATTTCTTTTTATTGTATTCACATATGAACATACATTATCATTTACCCTTAATCCAAATTTAGAAATTCATCTGTCGACCAGACCGTTATTTTTACGGCAGCGATATCAGAATCGACGATTTTATAAAGATTTTCTCATTTTTGCTCTAACTGAGTTTTCAAAATTATCATTGGTCATTTTGATAATTTAAATCTATATACTGAAAACTTTATCATGCATATGAGTTAGAATTTTCAAGGGTATTACAATTAACTTTACTTTTAAAAATTATTATAGAGTCACCACCTTTATTTTTAAAGGAAAAGAAAGGAAAAACACAATTTTGACTCCAAGTATAACCTAAAGATAAAAAAAAATACTAGACCTTCAAACCGGAACTGAGTTCGGGGACTAAATTTTTAGTTTAAGTAACTCAAACTTGGCTTTTCATTTAATAATTGATTTATGAAAAAGTTATTTTATGGGTAATGATATTTATACATGAATAAAGCATAATAAAGCATGTCATTATAAACATCCATAAGCAATAAAGTAAAGAACAAAAAAAGTAAAGTAAAACAGATTTAATTATTACATCAAAACTTAAAAATAGGGGATGTTAACTCTAGCCCTTATAAGAATTCTAGGTTAACTACACATTCCCCAAAATTACATAAAGATAAAATCAAACACAAAATATACAATTTGGAAAGAAAAAGATTTTTTTAGTGTTTTTTGGATTTGAAGCTGTGAAATAGCTTGCTTACGTATCCATTCAAATGGGAAACAAAACTCATGCAGTTCTCCCTTTTTGCAAAGGGGTTAGGTCTGATTTTAAGAAAAGTATGATTTTATCTCTTTCATTTTATCATGTTTTGGTTATTTAATTGATGCTTTACTGTGAACACTCATTTTTACACCCCTCGGACTCGCATCAACCCGAACGACATTCCCCGGAACCAAACTCGCATCCAGACGGACCCGGAACGGCCTCGGAGTGCTGTCGGGCCACTATTGCCGCCCTCCAGGCTTGGCAGTGCTGCCAGAGGGGGGTGGCGCGGCAGCCGCCAGGCCCAGAAATGCCCTAGGGCGACGCCGCCCTCCTTCAGGTCCTGTGCCGCCCTAGGCCTGTGGTGGTGCCGCCCTAGGCCTGTGGTGGTGCCGCCCTCCCTTTCCGGCGGCAGCGACGAGCTTCATCCGGTTTTTTGCGATTCCCACATCGAAAATGGACGGGAATTGACCCCTGGAGCTCCTATTATAAGTAGAGGGCCTCCCCCCACCTTCCAAACAAGAACAACGAAGGAAAAACAGCCCGAAACAAGCAAAAGGCAAGGAAAAAAGACCAAGAAATCATTTTCGTCACTAGATTTCGTCTTTTTTCCTCTCGAAGTGATATTTTCTTCTTCTTTAGCTCTTTTCGATTTAAAAGAGTTGCTATTAGGGGCGTATTGAGCCTCTCAGTTGAATCTTTACTCGAAGTAAGGTCCCTTCGCTGATTTGCTTTCTTAAGAGCTAAGAAGGCATCCTGACTCATTGCCTCGAGGCGCCATCCGATCCAAGGTGGAACTCCGCTCCGAAAGAGCACTCCGCCTGCCAGCATCCCTCAAAGCTAGGGCAAAGCTACGTTTTCTAACTCATCCTCTTTATTTTGGTAAAGCATTAAAATAAAGAATCACAACATGATAAATTGGGCATAAAATCAACCCTCCTTCGCGAGAAGGAAGAACTGCGTGGGTTTTGATTCCCATTCGATGGGATAAGCAGGCAAGCTGTATAAAAGCTTCAAATCCAAAAAACGACAAAACCATCTCTTTTCTCTTAAATTATTTGTTTAAACTTTACTTGTTGTATATTATTTGGGGAATGTGTGATCAACCTAGAACCCATAAGGGCTAGAGTTGATATCCCCTGTTTTTAAGGTATTTAAGATGTAATAATTCACTTTTATCGCTTTCTTCTAATTGCTTTACTTGATTATATTGTTCATCCATTTAATTACTTGTTCAT
>CANXYC010237359.1:0-13034 GCA_948193065.1 Aleurites moluccanus | reverse complement strand
ACCATGCCTCTTTTGTATTTCAGCCAACCTAAGGAAAGATAATTATATATTCTTCCTTAAGGTTTTGTAAGACAACTTGATGAATGATATGATGAACACCTCTTTCCTTTCAACTATTGTCCTTTCTCTCTCCTTTTAACTCTTCAATTTTTAAGTACTTGCACTTTATTTTCTTCTCTTAAAAACTCTTTCTCCCTATTCTGCCGTTTCTTTGTGCTCTAATTTTATACATGAAGGAGGCCTCAAATTGACTTTCTGCCTTCTTCAATATTTTATATCTCAACGTAATCTAAAATCTTGAAGAAGACTTTGTTTCGGTTTGAAGCCATCTACTACCTCGTTTTTACATCATAAGATTCTGACTTACTACAGCTCACTCCTAACCATTTGAGATTCACATCAAGTTTAAATATGGAGTATGTTTGATATGAAATAATGAACCAAGTGTATAAGAGTTGCTAATATGTTGTATAAGTGATGAACATATGAAATGTGAGTGAAATATGTGTAATGTGAGTTAATTAAGGTAATAGATATATGTTATTACATAAAGGTATGGAAATGATATGATTTATGCAAAATGAGGTTGATAGGGCATACAGTGTATGCTTGATATGTTTTGATGTATATAATGTGTTTCATGGTGTTATTAAGTCTTACCGGAGTGTTATATGTGAAAATAGGTGAACCGTCGAGAACTCCAACTTGGAGTGTCGGACAGCAGGCCGACTAGGGCTATCGACTGTGCTTTGGGGGCTAAAGAGGTTTAATTGTGAAAAAGGTGAGTCCTTATGTATAATCATGCATGATTCGCATCATATATGTTATAATATTTCATTTGAGCCAATAAAATAGAGTTTGATACCCAAAACCAGAAACAGTGCAAATTGGCCTATAAATAAACCCGATGAAATGACCTAAAATGACCTAAACTTTGATTGTCTATAAAATAAAATCCAGAAAGCCAATTGGGTCACCACTTAGCCCAATCATCTAGTCTTGACCTAAGTTTCGAAATGGTACCTCATGGTCCACCTAAATCCTTTGGTAACATACTTAACCAGAAACTACTCAAAAATCCCAAAACGGACCCGTAACGGCGAGAGCCAATTGCGGCAGTGCAACTGGGCCCCACTGGACATTTTTTGACACTACCCAAATTTTTTCTATTATTCATTATAAATATATATATGACTATTCTAAAGCTATATGAGATATATTTGAGCTATTTATATTGTTATATAGAGACACACCCATATGATTTTATAACAGGGCTACCTCGATGGTGTAGCGGGTAATTCCATCGACTGTGTGCACACTTATATTTATTTGACCCTTGCTAGGGAGGGGAGTTATATTCCTTAGTCATAAGGGCTGATCCCCTTTATGTGTGGTGGCTGGTGCACTTTATGATGGTGTTGAAGTATAAAATCACAAATGGTGCGGATGCACTTTTGATTTGACCCAATCCTGTTAGATCATATGTACGTTAATTTGTACACTGGATTCTCATATGAAAATTGATATGAATATTATATGAAGAGTGATATGAATACTTGTTATATTCTTACTGGTCATATTCTTCACTTGTTATTTTATATCATAAATATTTGTTATATTCTTTACTGGTTATCTTATATTGATTCTATAGGCCATATATGGGCAATAATGGTATTATTGAGCATTTACTGCATTTTTATATATATGGATTCACTGAGTATTTTTATACTCACCCACTTCAGTGGTTATCATTTTCAGGTTAGCAGTGAGGCCCGAATTCCATAGGCACCTCCTATCCTCACCTTGGAATTGTACTGTTCAGTGACATGTAATAATCCAGTCCTAAAGGAATATGTAAATATTTATATAGTATAGAGGTTCCATGTAATAAAGTAAATAGGGGCATATATATGTATGTGATTATATGTTTATGGTTTTGCATATATATGTTATGCTATGTATGGATAAAGTCTGAGATACAGAGATACAGAGATATATATATATGAATTGATATTGGAGATCCAACAGAATCGTTGATATTTGAGATGATTGTTGATAAAGTATATTGGAAGTGCTTATTTGTATGTTTTTCAGCTGGGCATAGTCCTTATATAGAGGAAATGCTGCCCAAATTATTATAGAATTATCAAGCTATATTAAGCTTGTTATTGAATTGCATGCCATATAGTACAGTTATTTGAGTTCTTCGTGGTACTGGTAGCTTTAGCAACACCCGTACTCTAGGACCGTTACGGCTCCCAAGTTGGGTCGTGACAGTGGCGGTGCCGCCACCCCCCTCTGGCGGCAATGCTATGCCTAGAGGGTAGCAGCTCTAGTCCGACTTCATCCAAAGGCCATTCTGAGTCCGTCTCAGCTTGGTTTTGGTTCCGGGGAGTGCCGTTTGGGTTGGCACGAGTCCGAGGGTGTAAAAAATGAGTGTTCACAACCTTTTATGCATCAAATGCATTTCTATCATCATATTTCATTCACATTACACATATTTATCATTAAAATGCTAAGTTATGAACTTCCAAGCACTTAGCTCAATATTTCATACCAAACATACAACACATTTCAAGTATGCTTTCCAAATACTTATACCATTCAACCTTTCCACATTAGAACTTATACATTTCAATCATTCATGCCATTAAACTATATTCCAACCTTACTTCTTCAATTGCATTAGCCTAACACCTTAAAGAAACAAAGTCCACATTGTTCCACTTTAATGGAAACCATTCCATTCATCCATTTTTCAACACTATTCAATTATACAACATTTATATACACCAAATGCATATGATTTAAGCATTTAAACCTATCAAATATCAAAGCACATTCATCATTAAAGCTCCTCAAAGTTTTGGCCAAACCAAGAATCATTCCAAATTAATTTCTTTCCATCAATTAATCATCAATTCATGTTAAACACATCAAATACACATCATTCATACCTTTTAAACCTATTAAACATCAATATCCATCACCATCATTTCGGCCAAAATGAAACCTTAACCAAATGAGTTTGTTTCAATCATTCAACCATTAATTCATATCATACACATCAATTAAACATCACAAAACATCACTTTGATTCAAAGTTCTTCCTATTAGGGTTTCAATCCAACTTTTTGAATTTCATCCATTCAAAATATGTTTTGCACACTAATAATCATCAAAGAACACCTTATAATCATATTTGAATCGAAAGAATCACAAAACCATTAACTTACCAAAAGTTCTTCAAAGCTTTGATTCTTAGCTTTTTCTTGTTTTTCCTTGAAATCTAAGGTTATATTTGTGTTTAGGCTAATGGAATTAACTAGTTTCTATCAAAAATTGGAAGAAAAGTATAAGATATGGTGTTGTTCATCAATGGCCGAAACTTAAGGAAGAAGGAGAGAGAAAATTCTGAATAGAAAATGGCTAAGGAAGATGACAATGGTGAAGTGGTGGGAAAAATCTAACTAAATATCAAAGGCTTCATTCCATACATTATGTTTATAATAGAAATGGTGAAACCTATTCATCCAACCATCCATTTCCTCATCATTTCATCCAATGGTTAGATTTAATCAAGATTAAAATGATGCCATAGGATTGCATACACCATATAATTCCATATCTCAAAGGAAAAGACCAAACTGCCCTTAGTTCAAATGAAGCACCTCAATTAAGCAGCTTGCCGAGAATTATTTTCAACCGGGTTTAATTTTCCAACAAAACTTCAAATAAATTAAATATCATCATTTTCATGTCCTAATATTCTTTTCTACCTTCAAATATCATGTTAATTTCCATAAAACTTGAAGGGGTGTGAAATGACCATTTTACCCCCAGTTCACCAAAAACTGAATTTTTCCTGATTTCTTCCTAACAGCTTTTAAAGCACTTTTACACATATGAAACTTTCTAAAACATGCATAAACATTCAATTCAAGCATAAACATGCATTAATACATATCATTTAAACACATACAGAACCCTCTGGGTTTGCCTTTTAAAGCTTAAGTTCTAAGCCTTAACTGAGGTGTTACAGACAACAATCTTGAAGATTTGAGGGCAAATTCCTTTCAATAAGGGGGGAATAATGGAGGGCCTAATCCAAGCCCAAGTAATTTGGCCCTTGTATGTGCATCAAAGGAGCCCAATGGAACCACTATCATGGCAACCCAAGTCATGGCAGCCCAAGCCTCAAGAGTTTGTGACCATCAAATGCAAACATTTAGGCTTAGTCTAATTGTGCAAGGAGAAGAAGCCCAATAGCTCTCTCTCACATATGTTGAGTTCGGCCCAATTGGAAAAAAAGAAGAGTTAACTTTCTGAATTTTGAGGCACAAAGAAGAGCAAAATCACATGTGTGCCTTCTTATCCGTTTTGGCGAAGTAAGTGGAAAGTATGCCTTGTTTTTGCCAAAACGGGAAGGATCTCTGCCTTGTTTTTGCCAAAACGGGAAGGATCTCCTTTTTATGGCTAATAGAGCCTTTTGTCTTTAGCCTTTTGGATTGTAATAGCATCTATATAGGCATGGCTAGATGGAGAAACAATTCAGACCTGATAGAGAAGCAAAGTTATTATTTCCATTTCCTTTAATTGTTCTTTCTTTTATTGTTATTTCAATTTCTTAGTCCAACTTTAAATTTTTGCATTTTCTATTATTGTTCTTTACTAATTCAGTCTTTTAATTACTTTTAATATATTTAAAGTCATTTTTTTTACCCTTTGAGCCTTTTGGATGAATTTTGCTTCATCTCTTTCATCTAGGCTACAAAGAAACCCTAGCCACCATTATAGTACCTATCTCAGCCCCAAAATTCCAGTACCTTCAAAAATCATTCCACCACCTCACTACATCTTAAAACCTTCTCAAAGAGCCTCCTATCAAGTTTCATAAGTATTGGAGCTTATCTCCTTGCATTCCTACACAAACCGAACCCTAACCCATTCATCTAACCTAGCTACTGCCCAAATTTGACCTACCTTCAAAACTGATCTATAATTCCTAAAACCATCACCAAACCACCTATAATAGTATCATTTGAGGGGCCCTAAAGTTTCATAGTGTTTGGAGATCATTTTCCATTTGAACTAGATAGGCCGAATCCAAGACCCTAAGTAGGCAGACTTGGGGTTTTGGCTTGAGAACTTGGCTTGGTTAGTTTTCCCTTGACTTTGAGAGGATTCTTGGGCTAGAAATCACCTCCATTGGGGCTAGGATACATAACATTAGTACTAGGCTGCTGGACCTTTGTGATGATTGGAGAACCATGTACCGGTTCTAAGCACCATGTACCGGGAGATGATCGATCTTTCCCGTGGTTCTTACTATTCATACAAGGGAAGCTATTTCATTTGGGAGGTAAGCCTTTCTTTCTGTTGTCTTTCTTACTTTGATGGTTGTATATGTTCAGGCTTGAACGTATGAATATTTTTCCTCAATTACTCCAAATTTGATGTTACTTGGGCTTGATCATCGTGGGCTGCCGATGGAGTCAAAAGAACTGGGCTGAAACTGGGAAGTGCAACTTTCAAATGTTGCGATCCTTCTTTGTTGCTCTGATGTTTACTCAGGTATTCGATTTGTCCCTTTTATCATTTTGTTGGTGTCTTCCTTATTTTTAACTTATTATTGATGTGCAAGTCACATTTCAACATTATGGGGAGAGATTGCTAATGATGCCGTCAAATTTGTTGTTGTGTTTAGACTTGTCTAAGCGTCAAGTGCTCCTGTGATCTCCATATTACCAGCTATATTATCTGGGGGAAAGAGTGACTGCTCAATCTGGGCTCTGATACCAAATAATGCATATCAAAGTTTATCAAGTGAGCTATCTTACACAAAAAAAAATGAGAGCCATCCAAGTTCAATAGGTCACCCAAGTAAAAAGCACAAAATCAGTGCTCAATATGCTCCAAAGAACCATAGCTACTACCCAAAAAGTGTACTTTTGTAAATGAGTTCAATAATTGTGCTAAATTGAATTTTAAGGTTCCTTAGGATGATTTAAGGTTGTTGGTGAAGTTTGGTAAGATTTGGTGAAGGTTTGATTTGAGAAATGGAATTCAAAGACAATCAGGTCTAAGTGTTTATAAAAGGTAGATTGAAACTACAGATTTGTGACGAGCTTTGAGCCATCAAAACAGCAGTCATGAATAAAAATTTCAAAGAAGGAATAATTATGAAATTCTCAAGTCTTGATAGTGAAAACCTGAATTGAAATTTCTACTTAAATGTACACGGGCTGGAAATTGAAAGACTAGAAATGGGAAAGAGATTGAAAGGTAAATTGCAAGTAATTTAAAGATAAGAAATTAAGGACCTGAAAAGGAAATGTAAAGCTTAAATTGAAGTTAAACTTGCTTGAATTTAAAGATTCAAATTGAAAATTAAAGGAAAACTAAAACATATTGCATAAATTGAAAGAAAACTAGTAAATTCAAAAATTTGAAAGGAAATGCAAATGGAAAGAGAAAGACAATTTTTCATTCATTCAAATATGATTTGATTCTCTTACATTCAGCCTATTATAGGCTATTACAATAATTTAATTAAAGCCAAATAGAAAAGAAGACAAATAGCCCATTTGGGTGCTAGACAGATATGCTTTTGGCTACCAAAAAGTATGTTTAGCCAAAACAGGTAATAAAGTTAAAAGGTGAAAATGCTTTATGAAAAAGCTGAATTTCTATACACAAATTTCTGAATTCCTTTAAATGATACTAATTTTTCATGTGAATGGAGATGGGTTGGCCCTTTCATGCTTAAACTTTTTTTATGCATCAAAATAAAAAACACAAATCTGATCCTTTATTGATGTGGGCCAAAACTACTTCAATTGGAGGGGTAATGGACTTCTTCTTCTTAGATGATCATGGTAAGCCCAAATGAGATTAGGGAAGGCTCACAATACTTTGTAATATGGGCTAAATTCTTGGGCTTTATGCACATATTGGTGTGGACCAAATTTGGAGGCTCCTTTTGTGGTGATGTAGGAGTTGATGTAAAAGGCAACACATCATTGATTGAGTTTGATGCTGCATATTTGGATATTTTCTTCACATTTTGCTCATAATTTTATAGAAGTGGCAATGATAAGATCATCTCTTGAATTTGAACATTGAGGGATAGGTCATTGCACCTTTGAAATACATCACAAACTAATGGTAAGAGGGTGATTTCGGCTCATCCCCCGGTGGACATGCGGTAAGGTTCAAAGATTCATGACTCCAAGGACTCATACAGGGGACTGCCTCACCTTTGTGAGGGCTCTTATATTGACTTTTGTTGAACTCATTTGATGGGCCAAGTGGGCAGTCAGATAAGGAGTCCTCCTATTGTGGCGACTACTAATCCGATAGTGGGCTTGTCTTCTAAGCCCCCTACCAATCAGTCTTCTAGGTTTTCATTTGAGCCAAGCTTTGCTGCTTCTTTTGGATTTCCTACACCAGGTATTGATCATGTGCCACCCACTGGCCCTAAACCCAATGTGGAGGTTGGACCATTTTCGGATGATTCCCTCTAGAGATCTCATTATTGGCTGATTGGAGAGGTCTCATATATGGTTCAAGATGGTGTGCTCCATATCCATCAGGTCTCGGACCAGACTCATCCTTTGTCATTATCACTTCCTCCGCATCCAGCGGTAATCTAGCATCGCTTTTTGTATCTCTGGTGATAATTTTTTTGACAACTATTTTTTAACACATGTCTGCTTTTTCTCTTCTTTATTGCGGCCTCCTAAGGAGTGGATTCATCACATTTATAGGATGGTTAGTAGGATGGAGCTTAACTTGAGCAATTTGCTGACCCATATGGAATTTTCAAATGATAGCTCTCAGCCGAAGGATTCCCGACAATGTCGTCATTGTGGTCACTAGCCTTGACTATCTTTCTCCTAATTTCTACTTGTTTTCTATTTCCATTTTCTCTGTACTAGCTAAACTTAAGTGACATTAATGACGAATAATATGTAATGAATCTATGTTTGATGTACTGGCTTTTATTTGGACAAACTTCGGATGTATGCTTTGAATGTATGCATGATTTTTGCAATGTCGTTGTTATAAATTAATTTGAATGATGAAAATACTCATGTATGCATGGAAGTGTCTGAAAATGTCTCAAAAGGTCCAAAAAGACGAGCTGAAATATGAAAAACTGACAGGAAATGGTCGCCTAGGAGGCTGCCACCAGGCAAAAGGGAGTGTGCCGCCCTTATGCCTAGTACCTGTCACTAGACAAGCTGATGGATCCACCAGGCCTGTTTGGCGGCTGACACTAGACACCTTGGTAGCTCCTGCAGATTTATTATTTTTATTATTTTTCTCGATTCTTGTGCTATAAATACCCCTAGGCATTTGGTGTGACTTCTACTCATTTCAAATCTCCTAACTTTGTCCAATTTTTGATGGGTTTTTATTTGTATAGAACCTTTTTACAGTCATAGTATATTTTTATGGGTCAAAGGCGTGAACAAGGTTGAAAAGATACATTTTGGGTACCATGGTGTCAATTCTATTCTGACACTAAAAGATGTAAGGGTGAATTAGAAATTTTTGGGAGCTTGCTTGAGATTATGGGACCCAGCTATCCACATGTTTTGCTTTGGAACAGGCATAGAACAGCTATGCCCCACTTTTGAGGAGTTCAGTGTGATACTTAGTAGTAGGGCAGATGCTACCTTCATTAGGCCAGAGCACATGGTTAGTTATTTTTAGTCTTTCTAGGGTCTTTTAGGGGTAAGTCAAGACTTTGCCAGCTCTATGTTGGAGGAAGTTCATATTAATTTTGCTTTGGTTATTGAGGAGTTTATGGATTCAGGTAATCTTGAGGATGTGGTTAGGCAGGAGCAAATGATGGCTTCATTGGTATTGTGTTTGTTATCAGGTTATCTGTTTCCCAGTTCTCCGGTATGGGGTAGTATTAAGATGGTAAAGTTGGTGGCTCAGATGAGGTAAGGTTTTTTATTGTTGGTTTGGTTCTAGATGAGACATTGCATTGTTTGGATAGCAGGTGCAAGGTGGATGGGCCATGTTCTATTAGCCCGGTGATTCTTGAGGTGAGGAAATGACTTTTTTTTTCTTTTTTTGGTTGGGTTTGGCTTTGATTGGTTTGGGTAGTCTGATTGGGTTAGCTAGTCTGTTTAGCTGGTTGTGGTTGAACTGATTGGTTGACTAGATTAGCTGGGTTTAGCGGGATTGGTCTGTTTAGTATGAGTTTGATTGATTTGTTTAGTTTGGGTGTACTCTTTTCCATGTTTGGCTCAAAGATCACCTCCAAATGGTTGGTCCTCCATCCAGAATGCCATATTCATCGACAAATTATCCAATGCAAAAGATTTGGGTCTACTTCGACATAGAGCATGAATGGATTAGCTGGCTACTGGGGTTGGGTCGAAAGGACATCTTATGGTTTTGTTCTTAGTATGGTGTCTGCTCATTCATGACTATGAGTTATGGGTATAGCATGGTGTATTTGTTGGCTTTTTGTATAAGCACCTATCCAGGGAATAAGATTTTAAGGCAAATGTGTGTGTCTCAGGGGATCCTGCTAGATGGGCATGTTTTTCTTGTTTTTCTTATTTCTGGTACTATGGCATGAGCTATTATGAGTGGCTAGAGAAGGAGGATATGTTTGGTGAGCCCATTTGGATTGACTGATAGGTTGGATGGTTATAATGTTTGACTCAAGGAGAATCTACGTAGAGTGACTTTGCTTCAATTAATAGAGAAAGACTCAAAGATTGATGATGATTCTAGATCTAGAGTTGACACGAGAGTGGAGATTTTTACTCGAGGAAGATGAGGACTCAAACAGATGGATGATGACTGTTCTATTTAGCCATAGGTTTGTTTTTCTTTTTAGGACCTAGATTTGGATTTTGTTGGTCGACCCTTTTTTATTGATCTGGATAGACTTTGGCCTAGTCATGAATTTTTTTGTACTTTACTAGATGTCATGATAGAATACATATGGACAAGACAATATTTTCGAAACTGTAAAGACGTGACATGATTTCTAATGAGTCATGAGAACTTGTATATTTTGCCACCAGAATGATGATTGGTGAACGACATATGAAATGTGAATGAGATATCATAGTTGCCTTACTTTTCTTCTCTCATTTTATTTCTTTTTTCTTTTTTCTTTTTATTCTTTTCTATTATTACTCTAACCTTTGCCCAAGTCGCCCTTATGGGTTTTTGACTTGATGAGCTGCTCTAACTTTTGCCTAAGCCGCCCTTTCGGGTTTTCATCTCAACGAGCTGGCCCTAATTTTTACCTAAACCGCCCTTTCAGGTTTTCAGTTTAGCAGGCTAGCAAAAGAATCAAATAATCATGTAATGATTTTGGCATAAAATGATAATTTTATTATGATTTGGACCGTACCCCAAAAGAGTTACCTATGTATCTCAATTTTATTTTCTTTCTTTTATCCAACACATATATTTTTTTTTAGAATCAAGTCCATGTAGTTCTTGTTTTTATAATGCATGCTTTGATTACAATGATAATGAAAACTACACAAAGTATCTTTGCAGTTGATCGAGATTGCAGGGACTCGAGAACTCAGTGCGATCTAGATCCATCAATATGGCTCCTTCGCCAGTTAGAATCTTCTTGAGCATATATGGGTCGGCCCAATTAGGTCTGAATTTGCCTCTCAAATTATGAATAGGAGCTTTAATTTCCTTTAATACCAAGTTGACTTCTTCTAAACCTCTGTTAAAGACCTATTTGTTGAAATGCAGAACTAACCTCTACTAGTACCCTTGACTCTGGTACAAGGCATCCATTCTCTTTTCATTGATGGCATTCAACTGATCATGATAGTTCTTGGCCCATCTGGCTTCATCTAGTTGACTTTCTTGGATTACCCTTGCAGATTTGATTTGCATTTCAATAGGCAAGGCTGCTTCCGTTCTATATATTAGAGCATAAGAGGTTGCACCTATTGGTGTGCGACATTAATCTTGGATCTTTGCAAACATCTAGTAATTGTGGCGTTCCTTTATGAAACTAGTGGCAATGCATGAAGTATGATGTAATTTATTCATTAACTGATTATTTACCCTTTTTATTTTTTCATTTTTCTCACAATCTTTTGATATCTCATATTGGAGCAAGAAAAGTGGACATAAGAAGATAAAAAAGAGTAAACTTTTCATTTCTGAATAATTTTTATTACATCAAAATTAAAAGACAGACTCAAGAAATTTATAGAATCAAAAAAGGAAAATGACTTGATTGACTCAGACTCAAGATCTGCTTCAGACTCGGACTCTGACTCGACTGGATAGATAGGCTAAATAGACGACTCGACACCATGATTGGATAGCTTCTCATAGTGCCAATTGTTTAGAGATTGATTGGCTAAGGTGTGTAGGGTCTGCTTCTACTCCATGAAAGTCTTCTCAAAGAGAGTGGCCATCATATTCTCCTCCCAATACAAGTCTAACATGTAAATGGGCTCACAATCTCCAAATTGAGCCTGATATCAAAGAAAAGTTCAAAGCCAAGGGTTAATTTTTTTTTTTTGTCATGGGGCAGTAAGAGGGTTCAGGGAATCCATATGTAATACCCTAGGAAGCTATAACATGTACGCATGATTTAGTTCTCAGTATGTAGATCAAAAGTTCTGAAATGATGGGAAATAATTTTAGAGACACAGTTAGAAAGCGAACTAATTACTTTTCCGAAAATCAGCGGTGTCGGGAACACTGCCGAGAAATTAGCAGTCCGGTCAATAGAAGAATTTATGAATTGGACCAGGGATAAAAGATCACCATAATGCATGTGTAATTTTGGTAAAAATAAAGAAGTGAAAAACATTTAGGAACACTGAAAAAGTAACTAATTGCAAAATTTTAAATAAAAGGAACTTTAAGGTGAATAGTGGAAATTAGTCCGTCGGATCTACAGAATGACTCTGAAACTATTTTTATAAATAAGTATAAATTAAAATAAGCTTATTGACTCCCCACTTTGAAATCCAAATTCTGACAGAATTATCAGAATAAATTACAGAAGAAGTTGGGGTCAAAACCTAATTACTTGAAAACTTAAGGACCAAAGTGTAATTTGCCTTATGATTTTAGTATAAAAACTTGCCTTAGAAAATTTTGTCCATCTTCTTCCTTCTTCTCTTCTTTGGCCGAACGTAGCTTTCATAATTTCCCATCCATTTCTTCACCATTTTGCATCAAATTTCTTAGAATAAATCATTGAAAAATTGAGTTCCAACCTTGTTCTATCTATCTCTTCCATCAATTTGCTAGAAAGCTTAAAGGAAACCAAGGACTAATTGAAGAAAGATTTCGGGTTCACCACTCCATCAAGGTAAGGATGTGATTTTCTTAGTTTAATGGTTCATTTAGATGATTTAGGAGTTGAATTTGATGGGTATAGTGTTAGATTGCATCAATTGATGCAAATTGTTAAAAATGCCTAATTTTCCTAATCTAAGTGAAGTTGTATGAATGAGCTTGATGATTTAGTGCTAGTTTATGCTATTGGATGTTAGAATATGTTAATTGGAAGTTAATAGGTAACTAATTAGTGATTAATTTGATGTAGAACACAAGTTGTAACCAAGTTGCCCTAATTGGCTCATTTGGAGAAAAGTGGTGGAATTGAAGTTTCCAAAGCAATTTGAAAGATTAGGTGAGTCTTATATGCATCCTTTATCATGCTTAATTGTTGGTATTTAGGCCGTTAGGCACAGCGGAAAACAAAAAAAAAATCTCAATTCAAGATCTCTATGTTGATTAAAATCAAAGATTAGATTAAAGATTCAAGATCTTTTACCTTTGTATTTGAAACTCTTTCTCCACTTGATCACCAAGAAAGGGTTGTAGCAACCACTATCTTTCCACGAGATGAGGAAAGACCGACTAGTAATCCACGCGAAGATCAAACAACAAGCCTTTTTGGAAAGAGAAGCCAAAAACCCTTATGTGCAAGTCAAGGGTGTTTCGGCTTGATGGAGAATACAAGGAGTTGGCCGAATTCTTTTGGTGTTTCCTCTCAA
>CANXYC010237323.1:0-88158 GCA_948193065.1 Aleurites moluccanus | reverse complement strand
CCCTTTTAAGGAAAAGGAACCCCCTGACACCTACACATGTGATGATTATCATGTAAATAAGCAAAATTCCATTTCCTCCCATTTATGCATTCAATAGCTCTGCCAGGATCATTTTACTTTTGCATCAACAGGAAAAACAGTTGGGCCTTATCATAAAGAAGAGTTAGTATCATGGGACTTGTAAAAGATGATGGGGAAGAAAGCCTGGTAATTGGTTATCAAAATCATATCGGACTGACCGGCTGAACTGAAAAATTGAGAACCGAATCAATGATCGATCCTATCAGTTTCTATTTATTCGTCTCCGAAAAAATATTTAAAAAACCGGTGAATCGGTTGAATCGTATCCATTTTTACTGTTTGAATGGGTCAACTTTTTTTTTTTTTTTTATCAAAACGACGTCATTTTTATAATACAAAAAGGGCACCATTTTGAGTAAAAAAAAAATAAGAAAATTTCTTTCGTTCCAATTTTACCCATTTTGAGTTAAAAAAAATTTTAAAAATTTTAATATTTTCATTTTAATTTTATCCAATATCAAAATCATAATTCTATTGCATGTTACTTTATTGTCTGAATAAATGTTTAAGCAAGTGAATATTCATAATTTACTATATATATACATATAACTTTTGATTTAATATGATTAAATTGATACCATAAGAAATATGATCTTATATAAATTCTTGATTTAACTGTAATTATATTATATTTATTTTCATCATATATATAATAAATATTAAATTATATATATATATATACCATTTTTTTTTTTCAGTTTGACTCTAGTCGAACTTCTGACCCTCTGCCTTTATCGGTTTTTTAACCGATCCGATTCTGAAAATATTGGGTTAAATAGCCACATTCAAATGCCACCCCAAACAGGATCGTGAAATTCTAGTGCTGCCTATTCTTTTGCGTCTCCTCTTCCCTGGAAGGGAGTTTCGGCTTATAGCATAACCACCTAAAATTTATAGCAGACAACACCAAACCAGCATTGCTAGAACCATGTAGCATACTAAGATTCATATGAAACAGTTATCAATAAGCATATCAACTGTGTTTGGGCATTAGAGTTTTATCATTTCGAAAATTACAACTCAGCCTATGTAACTTTTAAAAAATTTCCCATGCAAAACCAAATGAGGGTAACTCCTTTGACAACTTTAAATCACTTTTTCAAAAGTCTAAAAGTAACAACCAGTACCATAACATATGAGGGGGAAAAAATCCAATCAGTAGAATTTTAATCAGGCTTTCTTGGCAACTGCATTTGCTTCCTGTCGATCCTCATCAGCTAGCGAGAACTTCTTCACTTTCTGTGGACAAAAATGGTCAAAATAAAACATGAAGCGAATTAGAAAAGGAAACAATAAGAGAAAGCACGGAGTTTAGCACGGACATATATATGTATATCCATACAAGCATATTAAACCATATTGAGACAAAAAAATATTGGCTAGAACGATTCGGGTAAAAGAAATGTCAATTGGTACCAGTAGCATGTTTTTCTTAGCAGTAAATGACAGTCAGATTCAGTAGTTACTAATATGTAAAAGGTTAAAATTAACGAGAGTTCTAGAGGCATGATTTTTCAGAAAGATCTGAAGACTTCTTCAACATCTGTATCTAACAAATGAAGCAATAATCCAGCATCACCATTTTATACTTTACTTTTATGTCATGACACCCAGTTATTAATTGGACCCTTTGAGGTTAAGCTTCATAATTTATTACATACGGAAGCTATATGACATCTTATATGCAGCAAATCTGATGACAATGAAGAGAAACTTTCCATCAAGGCATAAGCTGTACCATGCTGCCAACAACTGATAACCAAATTATATCTAACAAGTAAATAATAAATCTAGAAGGGCCAATCCGAGATCAATGCATCTTTCCATCTCATATGGGATGAATGCAAAAAATAACCAAAACTTCAGGAGTGCTTATATTTTCAGTGTTCTGTTACCAATAGGCATAACAACAGAGGCATTTGGAGATAACATCAATGTCTGAGGGGCTCACGAAGAATGAGGATTCTGATCATAAAAAATTCATAAAACAGATCAGACAGAAGGCAGGATTAAAGGAACGAGGTATCAACAGGGCCACACTTGGCATAATCAAGAGCTGTTTGTCAGATTGTCTTGGTCCCACAAACACTTGAGGTTTAAGAAGAAAAAAGCAAAGTAGTAGAGGATCATTAGAGTGGAAAGAAAGAAAGCAAAAGGAAGCAAAGAAATTTTGGTGTATTACTTGTGATGTATTATTTGTGGCTCAAACTTCAGTTTCAAAATCGCATCATTTGCTCACAAAACAATAATCAAACCATCTCAAACAGCCCGTAAAAATCCTAAAAAATGCAAGCACTTCTCAGAAATCCCACTGTTTCATCTCATATCTGCTTGGAGAATTAAAAACCTGACCTTGTTCAGTTTAAGATTTCTCCTAACCAAAGCTCAAGAAATTTCTATCACACCATTCATTTTATAAAAATTTTAGGCAACAACAATATAGCCCCATCTCAACGTCAGATATCAAGTAAATGTGAGCAAACTTTGTTGGCCTACAAGAATAACTAATCAGAAGACCTAATACTCTGTCGTATACTAATTTTTTTTTTCCTTCATTTTCAATCAAACCTTGATATTTTTTTTAAAATTCAGATCATTTGCCCTAAACCATTAGTTAAGTGGCTAGAACTTCTATTAACTAATTCCATGTTGATATCCAATGGCATCAATTACTCCCAAATACTCAGCAAAAGAAATTCCAATTTACTCTGAAAAATGACTCGAGCCAAACTAACAAGCTATATGAAAAATGAAAAAAGAAATTATTTAATAAAGAATCATATTCACACTACGAATCATGAAACCCTTTTCCCCAATGGTAAAGATAAAGAGTATAAAATGATTGTAATATTTCAAATGCTAAACACTAAGTCAAGAGATCCACCAATTCTTGTAGTAATCCAACAAGACCATTAATTAAACCAGAATATAACACCGTTGTTTTGATCAAACACTTCACTTCTACTGAACAAATTGTGGGTTTCATTCAACAAACATAACCCAAATAAAAAATTTAGCAATAACAGAATCCAGAATCTACAACACAGAAGTCAAAACAGTATCCAGTTACCTTATTGAGCACGCACTCTCTCAAAGCTTGCAAGAGGCTAACGCATTTGTCTTGATCATAAGGCGATTCAGCTACGCAATTAAGCAGATTCAAAGCTTCTTGAGCGCACACAGGTTTTGCACGTGATTCCTCCATTGATGCCTTGCCGCTAATCTTTTCTTTCAGAGCTGAGCTGGGGTTTTTGGTCTTTTGAATTAAACCTTTTTTGCCAAAATATTTTTATTGGGCCGACTGAGGAAGATCTTGGGCTTGAAACCTTAGTAAGTCTACTACTTAAACAGAAAGACATTCCATATAAAAAATGAGTCCAATAATAGGCCCGTTTTGCAATCTATAAGACATTTAATGGGCCACTCTTTCTGCAAATTGTTCTAAAAGCTGCCCTAATAAATTAGAGATTTAATAATATTATAAATTCCATATATAAATGGTGATTATATGGAAAGTCAACAATGTTGTTGGAAATAGAAATAAAATTTATTTAATTGAATTTAATGATACACATATTTATGGTTGTAGAATTTATGCAGTGCAAGTCCAACTACAGCACATGGCCCTTATATTATATATGCCATTAAAAAACCCATCACAATTCATGATATATATCTTGTCTCCATGCCTACTGCCTATTGCCTCCTCCTATTGTATTAACCTTAATTTTAGTTTTAGTATAATATTATATTAATTGTAATTTTATTATTATTTTTTTATAACTATATCAAATGTTTTGATAACTATAATAAGGTGTTTAGTTATTTTAAAAGAAATATTGTATTAAATGAAAAAAAAATTCTATATACATCAATATAATAAGATAAAAATATATAAAATAAAATAAAAATATCAGAAATTTTTTACTAAATAAAAAATAAAAAAAATAATTATATTAATTAAAATATTTCATTATTTATTAATGTTAATTTGATATATAGGGGGTGTTTGGGTGAAAACTCAATTTTAAAAAATAAAGTTTTAAAAATATTATTTTAAAATAAATTGGCATGTCTAATTTAAATTTTTTCTATTTTTAAATTTTAAAATGACATTTTAAATTAATCTATTAAATATTTTAAAAGTCCATTTAGCGTTTTTAAAACTTAAAGACAAAGTTTAATATCCATTTCAAGGACATCCAAATATTCTTATAATATAAATTTATACATCTGATATAATATACGTGATAATAAATTATGATCAATTACTAATCTAAATAATAATTTTAAATTTTTTCTCTCATATTATTTTCAAAGTCAGAGTTAAAGTTTTGATTAAAATATAATTAATAAAAAAGCATTTTTCCATAAAGATATAAGTTAATTATATTTATGATGATAGCTCCAGAATATGTGAGCATTTGGTCCCTCCATTAATTAAAGCGTCGGTAGCAGGTGAATCTTGAATTAGAAAGCCATGGGCCTAGCTGCCCAATTTTCTACTAATGTTTGCAACAATGTTGCCCGACTTGGTAACTGGACACCATCAAAGGAAACACTACAATTTTTATTAAAAATTTCCCATATATACTTCACGTGACCACCTCACCCTCCCAACGCCACCATTTCTTTTATTTCCATTTTCCTCAAATTATTATATAAAATATTAAAATATTGTAATTTTATTTGGTCTTTTTTTTTTTTTTTACTTTTATTAATTATATTTTCCTTTTTCATAATTAAATAATATTAGCTTACAAGACATAATTAAGATAAAATATGTATTTTTTAAAATTTATTAATTTCTACTTAAGTTTAACGATAACCTAAAATCATGCATAAACAAGTATGTTGCTTATCATATTACATACTATACTTCTTCTTCTTCTTCTTTTTCACACCAGCAAGCATCTCTTCTGCACATTGCTGTTCATGCTAAATAAATTTAATGTGGATCGGGCTTTATATTTCTTTATTGGATCCGTTATATATATATGAAATGATAATCGATTAAATTTTAAATAATTTTATAAATATGATATTACACCATATATAATTTTTTTTATTTTACATTTATTATTTATTTGATATATGTCATATTTTTAATAATTTTTTTATTAAATATATAGTATTTTTGAAAAAATATTTTTATAATAATAAAAATAATTTTTTTTTTTATTTTTATAAAAATTTCTTTGCAAAATTCGAACTCATCAGTTCCGCTTAAAAAATAAAATATTTGCCCATTTCGGATTGAGTCAAATGAGGTTGGGCAGTAAAATGGAGTGGACAAGGCAGTAAACCGTTTTATATTTCTTATTTTATTCTTTATTTTTTCCTCTTAAAAAAAATTTAGCATTATATATATATATATATAATTTTCTAAATATTCATACAATATAATTTATATTTTATATAAAAATAAATTAAAAATATAAAATATAAAATAAAGACATTGAATATTTAAGAATTAAAAATTATATATATATATATATAATCATGTTGGGTTCTATCCGTTATATAATTACTAGAACTCGATTATAATTTACCTTAATTTAAAAAATTTATTCCGCTTAATTTATTAAATAAATAGAATAATATCATTTCATTAGGATCGCATTGGTATTCAACAGGACAAATAAATTTGTCAAGAAAACTCAATATTAATAAATATTTTTTTTTTAATTTGTTATGTACTTAATTTGGATTGTGTTTTAAAATATCTAGATTTAAAATAAAAAAAATTATTGTTCAATATATATTTCATAAATTAGCAAAATATCCATATTGAATAGGTATTTCCATTTAAAATGTCAAATTTTTAATAATTAGACTTTTTAAATTATATTTAAATTAATTATTATTAAAATGACTATAACTAATTATATAGATAGTTGATATTTATTACTTATATGCCCATTAATATTTTTTATATATTTTTTATGTGAGATTTATAATATATCTCTTTGCAACAAACTCATACCACGCGAATTTTAAATAATCGAGCTTTTAATTGAGTTTGAGTCAACTATAACAAAAATGATTAGATTTAGTCATATGAGTGATTAACATTTATCGCTTATATGTCCATTAATAATTTTTTATATATTTTTAATATAAGGTTTTTAATACGTCCTATTATGATGGATCTATAACATAACGCAGATTTCATGCACGGGGGCTCTACATCATCCTCGCATGCAGGAATAAATATTTGTATATGCAGATTTCGTGCATAAAAGAAAATAAATAATAAAATAATTATTTTGATACCATGTCATATGGATGATTAATTTTTATCACTTATATATTTATTAATATTTTTTATACATTTTCAATGTGTGATTTTTATTATGCCTCTCACGATAGACCTATACCACGTCACGGGTTTCATGCACGGAAAATTTCACACCACTCTCGCAAACAAAAATAAATACATGCATTTGCAAATTTTATATACGAAGAAAAATAAATAATTAAATAATTTTTTTGATATTATGTCAAATTTTTAATAATTAAATTTTTTAAATTAAATTTAAATTAATTATTATCAAAATAACTATAACTAATTTTATAAATGATTGATTTTTATCATTTATATGTTGATTAATATTTATATATATATTTTTTAAATATAAAATTTCTAATATATATATATATATCGCAATATCAAAGCTTATAGCTAGGTCGTGAATGTCATGCCACTTTATTTATGGACAAGTATAAATAACTTGTGCTATGTGTAGTAGTATTATTTTTTGGTGTAGTGTTGGGCCGCTATCTACCTTAGTACACGCTCCATAACAATCCACTTTTAAAGGGCATTTCTATAAATTTAGTATAAATTGCAATAATTATTATTTTAGTGTTTGAAATTTATTTTTTTATTTAATTAAGTATTCAAACTTACTAATTTTATATAATATAGTTTCTCAATCAAATTTTATAGGTTAAAATAATCATATACCTCATTTTAAATAATAAATTTACTTAATATTTATTTTAAAATATTATATATTTTTAATTTTCTTTTCTTTCTTCATTTTTCTGCATTATTTTTTTCAATTTGTATTTGTTTTCTAAGAAACAAAATTATAAATAAAAAATTTTATTAATTATTTTTCATTTAAAAATTAAATATTAAAATTAATTTTCTCTCCATTTTTAAAAAATAAATAAAAATTCTATCATTAAATTAAATTCATATCTATTTTTTTTATAATCATCAAATAAATTAAAAAAAAAAAAAAAGAAAATATTGAAAAATCAATAAAGAATAAAGAAAGAAAATAGAAAAAAAAAATATAAATTAGGTGACAAGAAATAACGGTGATAAGAGAGAGGGAAAAAAAGACTTTCAATATCCGCTAATAATACGAAGACACGTGTCCCTATAACTCTACATTTTCTCTACATTAAGGTAAGAGGAAGGTAAATGAAGGAAATTCGTATCTCATCATCAACCTTTTTTTTTTTTTTTTTTTTGCTTTGATTTGGGCATTGAAGTCTTTCCATCAGAAAACTCCTGAAACATTTTTCTCTTACTATAAACTCGAACTCGCGAATTTAATTTAATTGTCAAGCTAAGTATATGAGAGATTGTGAATATTTTTAAATTTTTGTTTAATATATTAAATATATTTTTTCAATTTGGCTAAACGTTGCAGGATATTTTCATTGAAAGCTAGTGAGAAAAAAAATTATTTATAGTTTAATTTCAATAATCAAATATGATGAATAAAATTATTTGGAAATGAGAGTAATTATATTTACTTGGTTCCAACTTCTATACAAAATGGAGGGTCCAAATCAGCGCATAAACAAGGTGATTCAATGTATACAGTAGGACCACACACAAAACCAGTATCCAAAATACACTGATGGGTGAGCTGGATCACACGGGGACCATTTTGATGGGACCAGGGGTGAGAACGGGGTCCCTAACTGTCTAGTTGCACACTTGCCTTGCGCTGCGCTTTGCAAAAACAGTTAAAACTGACATGACGTGTACGGCCATGATTGAAAGAACGGAAGTTGGAGAAAAACAATGAAGATACTGCGAGATTGTTTCTGTTTTTTTTGAATGAATCTGTAAAAATTTGGACTTTTGTGCCCAAAATTTATAAAGCGCAGTCTGAGATGATTAATTAGACACTCAGACCTTTTTTTTTTTTATTTATATATATTTTTTGTGTGGCTAATTTTGTTTTTGGCTGCGATGTGTGCGACTTGACCTCCCATGGCTTCGAAGAGCATATATGCAATGCTATGGGGAGAAGTTGTAAATAAAGCTTTTGTATAAGCAAAGGTCAATGTTAATGGAGAGAGAAAGTGTTTTCATGTTTGGGACAAATATTTGATGTGACATTTGTATGGTTCTCCGGAATCTTGACATTCTAAGTTGGAGACTAAATTATATTTGTTGTCACTTTTTATTAACTAATTAATCAATGTTATCCATCTTCAACTCAAATTGATTATGTAACATGTTAATAAAATTATGAATGAATTGAGTTGGGATAACTATAAATAAGATACATTGATTAATAGTAAATAGATTAGTTGTTAAAATAAAAAATATATTCATGTTGTATATATAATAAAATTTTATTTGTCCCATAATAAATGTTTTAATTTCAAAATGTATAATTATTAAGAATTTTTTTTTATTTTAATATTTTTAATTTATTTATTATTTTAATCTTTCTCTATTTTTATAATTCTCTCATATCTCTTAATTATTATTTATAATTTTAATATATTTTTTAATGAATATATTATTATAATATTAAGATAAAATGTAATTTAAATTAAGAAATGAAATGGGTAGAGTAATTAAAAAATTACAATTTAGAAATGCACTAGGAATATTGTTTTAAGAATAACACAATACATAAACATTGAAAAAAGCCTAAAAGTGATTGAAAATGACATATTTTCATATAATTATCATCTCAAAATGCAACATGCTATGCTATTATATCACAATACATAAACAATACAATAGTGAAATCATGTTATTGAGTTAGTAAGCTAATAATTAATATTTATTTTATTAATAAAGAAATTAGAAATTCAAACTATTATATATATCTAATAATCAAATATTTACTTTATTAATAAAGAAACTAGAAATTCAAACCATTACAACTTGTGTCTCTAAAATTTGGACTAAGAAAAAGGATGAATTACAATTGAAAATAAGGTATGAGATTTAATTGAGCATTGAATAATAAGAAATATGTTCTCCAAATTTGAATATAGGTTGGTTCTTAATTAATTTAGTGGTTCAATTTAAGCAATTAATAAAGAACTAACAAACAACATGTGTTATATATATATATATACAAAAAATCTTTCCAACTAATTAATAAACTGGAATAGAAGTTCATTAATTGCTTCAATCTATTTTTTCTTAAATGGGAATAAAGATTTGTAAAAGGTGATGGAAATTTATCATATGCATTACGAGCCTTATCTAATCAGTATGGTTTCATTAAGTGATTAACTCTCTGGAGTATATATCTATAATAGTTACATTTATGTTATCATTAAATAATTTCAACTAAAAACTACAACTATATGCAATAAAGTAAAAACTAATTATAAGTGTTCACTATTAGATTCATTAAATTTTGAAACTAATTTTTGACTCCATGTGATAAAAGTTTATGGCTAAGAATTTATTAGTAGCTACCACATATATAATATATTTACTCTATGTGGTTGAGATATGTTGGGAAATTGATCAAATACATTATAAACATATGACTCTAATGAGGGACCCAAGTTTTTAACACTCAAATAAGAATTAGTGTCTTTACCAAAGACCAGAAAAATCCCAGTTACAGGCTTTTCAATTTGCCTTGTTCTGAATTATTTTCCATCTACTCAATTATTCATAAGAGCCTGTAACCCTACCACTACTTATTGGCAAAGATCTACCAGAAAGTGACCTCTCCATTCGCCCTTTAATAATATTTGTCTTTTGACAAGTATTTGAAATATTCACATCAACATTTGAATATCATGACAAGATTCATTAATATTGTTATTTGTTAACATTATAAATTTTAACTCACTCAAATTTCAAATTTAAACTTCAATTATAATTTAACAAAAAATAAATCGATTCAGAATCTTAAAATTCATCTAATTTATAAAATAAATATAATTTTTTTTATTATCGATTGTCGTTAGAGATTCATCTCTTAGTAGATGAAAAGTTATTTATGCTTAAATTCTCTATTTTTTATTTTATTTACAAGGTACAATTTACATTCTATATATTCAGAGAATTAAATTTAAGTAGTTTGATATATATATTTAGTATATATACTATTATATTTTAAAAGGGAAACAAATGAAATTATAATGTGCAAAGGACATATTTTGTTGAAAAATACTTATCTACACAGGATGTATATATTCAATCAATATAAATATAACATATAGTGAAATTTTAAATATAAATATCTTTTCATTTAGGAAAAACGATTAAAACTTAATTATAAATGGATAGTTTTTAAAATTATAATTAACCATTGAAGGCAGGATATACAATCACCAAGGCAAAAGTTTTAAAGTTTTGTTAGGTAAGGAAGGGTTACATGTAAGGTCAGGTAGGAGACAATAAAATAATGTAGTGAGGATATTGCCAAATTTTCTGGGTATATAGCGTAACGTATTTAGGTAATGCAATATTTGGCTTTTATGTGAGAATATATAGTGCAGGCTAAGGAAGGTTTCTGTGTTGCAGAAAGCAGATGGTGCAGTTTTATTGGTGAAATCTGGCGGCCTCTCTGCTGTTTCAGCTAATTAAAAAGCGGACCAACTGATATGATTTTTTGATTTGATCACATCACAGCCATTGAAGAACTGTGTTTCTTTTGGGTTCTCTTAGAAATTGGGTCATTCTGATCTTAAGACCTTAATATTAATGTCTAATAAGTATACTAGTTTTGTTTCATTATGTGTCTGTCGGTCTATAGGAGTGATTATGAGGCCAGCTAATTGGATCTATCATTATAGTGGTCCGTTTGCTGTTTATTTATTATTTTTACAAAAAGGAGTTTTATCACCTGGGAAACGCCTCAAAGGCTTATTGCCCCTATCATGATCCAATATGTTCCAAAGAGAAATGTCTGTCTCCTACATTATTATTGTCATCTTTTTCTACATCGTGAAATGCCATTTTGACATACAAACTTGTCCTGTTTCAATGAAATCCATCATGTCCCTCATTAGTGCGTGGAATTGTTGATACAAGTTACTATTTTTTGTCCCCCCTCATTTGTAGATAATAATTGTTATTATAAGTTATTCTATCTCTTTGATATAATCAAAGATAGATCTTCACAATCGCCTTGTAGTATTATTAAATATTCAAAATAATAACTATATTTTCTTTTAAAAAATTTATGTATTTTTTTTTTTTTTGAATTTTAAAACCATAATAAGATATAATGGGTGTTTGGTAAAATTTTTTGATATAATTATTAATTTTTTTATTTTTAACAGTTGTATCATAACATTTGGTTACTAACAATTATTATCTGTTAGGTAATTAAATAATTATTATTTATAAAAATTTCAAATCATAATTTCTTTTTTAAATTTTTATTTTTTAATTAAAAAGACTAAATTATTCTCTAAAAATAAATATTAATATTTATTGTTAATGGTAATTGAACATAGTAATAACTAACAATTAATAATAATTTTACTAAATACCTACAACAATCAGTTATTAGCTATCAGCCATCAACTGCTAACTATCAGTCAACAAATACTATGAATAAATATACCAAACCGGACCGTAACAATTAAATTTATTTAAAAGATTGAAATAATAATAATAAATAACTCACGAATTACACATTTAAATATAATTTAACAATAAATACATACATACATATATATATATATATAGATAATAAATTCAAATTTAAATATTTATCTCTAATATTAAAAAAAATAATATAACTCACATTAAGTTCTTTTTATAAATTAACAAATAAATAAGAATCTATTCGATTTTTTTATTTATAAAAAATAAAATTTTTAATATATGAATATTCGATAAATTAATAACTTCTATTATATAATATTTTTTTATTATTTGATTAAAATTAATAAATTAAATTAAAATTTTATTATTTAATAAATATAATTATAAGTTTCGAATGATATTAATTTATATAAATTTTACTCGGTGGGATAACAACTCATGTTACATAGAAGTAATAATAAACAAAAGTTTCACATATCCCTTGTGTATCAAGCATCGTTTAAAGAAAGTGATAAGTATAATCAATTAGTGTTTATCTGATGATTGATGACTAAGAGTTTAAACTCTTAAGAAATTTGAAATAAAAACCACTAGACATTTAGCTTGGTAGTATGCCCCCAGAGCCACATTAACCCCAGTCACCGCTCTACCAAAACTTAGTTAAACCAAGTTTGCCTCTACTAACCTTCCCTCTCCCTCGCTAATATATTAATATCTCTTGTTAAAGAAAACAAACATGCATTACTTAACCATTCAATTATTATAATCTAATTGCATAATTATCAAATAAACTGTAATTATAAATTCTAAGAGTTAATTTAGTCAGAAATTAAAATATTTTTTTTTCATTGATTAAGATTCCATTATTGAAAGCTTATCATAAATAAAAAAATTATTTGATTTATAATTTTTAATCTCATCGTAAATAGTTTATATTTAACTGAATTAAGAAAGTCAATTTAATATTATTCCAAAAATATTGTAATGCTTTTCTTTTTTGGAATTATTCTCTAATAGACTAATATGCATTTATGTCTAAAAAAAATAAATCTATTATACATATATTCAAGTTGGAGAATAAAAAAAAAATTAGAACTCTCTCTATGATCACTATTTGATTTATCTTTTTTATAGATTATTAAATTTTTTATATAATCTTAAATATTTAAAATTAATTTAAAATAAAGGTTAAATAGTCAGTAGGATATTTAATATGAAAATTTAAGAATTTATTTTTTAATTTTAATTTTTATATAATAATTTTATTTAAATAAATCAGGTAAAAAAATTAAAAATAACATTATAAGAGAAATAAATAAATAAGACAATATTTTTAATATATTTTAATAATTTTTATCATTATATTCTCCCATTTCTCTTTTTTTTTTATTGTATTTTCTGATTAGTAATTTAAATTTTCACATTACTATAAAATATTAATACAGAGACTGGTTTAATACATATATATTAAAATAATATTTTTTTTGTTCCACAATAAATGTTCAAATTTTCTTTTTAATATATTTTAATTTAATTGTTTTATTTTTTAATTTAAATTATATTTTATTTTAATATTAAAATAATATTTTTATTAAAAAATATATTAAAAATAGATTTAATAATTAAGAGATAAAAAATGTGAAAAAAATTAGGAAGGTTGAGGGAAATTAAAATAATAAATGAATTTGAAAGATAAATTTTTTTTTTTGTAATTATTATGCATTTATAATAAGTATGTCTATTGTAGGACATATAAAGTAAAAATTATTTATACAAATTATAAAATAATTTTATATTTATATATTTTTTATAGTAATATTTATAAATCTGTATTTTTATATGGCATAAAAATTAATTAAAAAAAAGTTAAAAATCAACCGTTTCGAAATATAGATTTTCTATTAGTTTAAGTGTATTTTTTGTATTTTCAATAATATAAAAAAAATATTATTTTATATACTAAGTTATAGATAAAATTGACAAAAGACTGCTATAAAATTTGCACCCTTCAAAGGCGACTCGGTTTGTGTGTGGGGTAATGAAACGTGGAAAGAGTAGAATCAACCCTGGCTTATCCCCTTGAAGGTGCAATCGGCAAATATCTGAGTCACGACTCACTACCACTTGCCCCTCTTTCTACTCTTCACTCTATCGTCTAGACTCGCAGAGTTGTATTAGAACCGTCGGGCCATTTTTTTATTTAAAACCTTCATAAACATCCCATATCATACCCATCTTCAAAACTTGCCACGTCCCATATCACAGTCTTGTCAGATTGCTTTGTTTTCCTTTTATATTTTTTAAAGTGTCGATTTCTAACGGATTATCCTTGACCATTACTAAGAAGTCTCTCATATCATTAGAAATAAAATAAAATAATATAATAAATGGTTAATATGTGATAAGAATTAATTATAATATTTTAATTATGATAATACTCAATATATTAATATGTGTTATGAATATTTATATTTTTAATACTGTGTTATATTTATTTTTTTTTCTTATTTAAAAATTAATATGATATCATAATAAATTTATATTGAATAAATCTATATTAAATGTTGAAATTGAATCGTTACGTTATCAATTCTAATATATTCAATGACTAGTCAAATTAATAATTTAACGTTTATTTTTAATTGTTACTTGATGATTTATTTATAAAAATTAATATAATATTATAATAAGTTTATATTAGATATTCGATCTCAACCTTATTCAATTTCAATTGGTTTAATATGTAGTTCAAATGATAATTAAATGTATATTTTCAATTATTATTTATTTATTTTTAATTATTTGAGAAGCAGGATTATAAATAATCATATTGAATAATATAAGTGATTAATATATGATTAGAACCTATTGATTAGCTTTAATCATTTATGATAAGAGTGTTAAAAATATTATTACATATAACGTATGTTGATATATTAACACTATCATAACTAAAATATAATTAATCACTTAATTATTTAATGACCATTTTTAGAATTTTACTATTTCGGTGTAATTTTCTCAAATATAATTTTTTTTTTAAGTTTGATATTCCTAAACTTTTAAAATTCATCATTGAATAAAAAAAAAACTTATCATAAGTTTGATTTGAAAGGACATCATATATATAATAAACTCAGTTTGAATACCTTCACTATTTTATTGAGCCAAATAAAAAGTGATTTACTTGCTCTTTTAATAAGAATAATAAAGTTTGCCCTTAATCCACTTGATAAGCTTAAAATTAAAATGCAAAACCTTATTTAAAAGGAGTTGTTGCGAGTAACTCGCACAACTCATGACTGAACTGTACAATTCACCAACTCAACTCATATGAAATTCAAAAAGTTAAATGATCTACACACACTTAAAAAGCCCAAAGTTTATTATAAGTCTTAATGCACACTTGTTCATATTTTATTAAATTGCTTCAAAGTCAAGCTTGATTTTTCTTTTTTTACTTGCCTTGCTCCCTGCAAGTGTATTCAGTACCACTGTTCCAGTACCTGCTATAATTAAAATCACACACACACACGCATTTGATTAATTTTTTCCTCTATTTTCCACTCACGTGCATTCACTACACATCAAACATAAAATAAAATCGAAACAATAAACTGCACAGTCCACGTAGCCAAAAACTCGGCCGTCACCGTTACCGTGACGGTCTCTGTTTTTTTTTTTCCTTTAAAATACTCATTTTCACACATAAATAAAACAAAATTAAAAACAAAAATGTTAAAAAAAAAAAAATTAACAAAACAAAACTGATACTAGAACTAGAACACATCCGATATTTTTCATCCCGCCGATACATGGACTTCAAATGGCTATTAGAGGATCCGACCCGAATAGATCTCCAATATCTTGAAAATGGTCCTCCGAATTCCAGTTTGAAAATTCGAAACCGAAATTGAAATCTCCAAAGTTGTCTAGAAACATTTCTTGGACGTCGTCTTTCAGAAATCCTTCTTGCATACTCGTTTCGTCAAATATATCGCGCATAGAACTCTGGAAATCAAATATATCGTTGGGAAACAAAGTGTTTATAGAAGAATAGTCTGACACGCTAGACTCTTCTTTGATTTCTCGGGCTTCTTCTTTGCTGGAGAAGACGACGCCGCTTTGGGATTCGGCTTCTTCGTTAGAGGAAGTTGAGGAAGGAAATCTAAGAACAGAAATTGGTGAGCATATGTTGTTGTTATTATGAGACTCCTCGCCGGAGTTGTAACCGGAGCTAACAGCTGCCTTAGTATTAGTAGGCGGCGAAGCCGAACATTTTGCGGGAGGAGTAACAAAGTTTGTCAGCGCGTCAGGTCCACGCAACTGAATAGCCGCGTTGTCATAAACCATTGCAGCTTCTTCGGCAGTGTTGTAGGTACCCAACCACAACCGTACACGTCTAAGAGGATCTCTGATCTCCGCCGCCCACTTACCCCAAGGCCTTTGTCTCACCCCTCTGAACTTCTTCCCGCCTGCTGCTGTTGTACCTTTTAATGGCAACAAACTCGCCGGACCACCACCAGGTTTTGCTGAGGAAGCCTTTTTCCGGATGCAACTCCTAGATGACCTGCTTCTCCAAATAGCATCGGTTTCACTTGAACATGACTCTATTGTAATCTCGTTAACAAATCTCTTCACTCTCTGCCGTCTATAAAATTCACCTTCCTCGTCACTAGAAGAGTCAGTAGCATCAGCGTCTGTTACTGATATCCGGACAACTCTTAATGGTTTTGTGTCTGGTATTGGTTTTGACAATGCCCTCATAAGCTTAGTGTGATTTTTATGTTCACTGAACTTGATTGGATTCATGGGTATAAGACTATTTTGATCCATTTGGAGAGGGGTTTCTTTAGAATTTTTGTCTGCTATTTTGTTTTGGGGTTTTGGGTTATTTTCAGATTCGCAAGGGAAGTGAAGTGAGCATGAGCAGAGAGTAAAATAGAGGGTGGAAAAAAGAAAAGCCAGGAGATTCCCTTGAGACCAGACACGAGGGAGAATAAAGATAGAAAGAAAGAACACAACGTTAAAGAGAAGCTTGAAACCGAGAGAGGATTAAATACTCTGTATCAAAAGTGTTATTAAAGGACGAGAAATTTCAAGGAAAGTTATACTAAAAGAGAGAGAGAGAGAGAGATGGGAAATGTTAGCTAGATTGAATTAAACCAATATTGTTTTGAAGATTAAAGAACAAGAGAGTACTAAAAGTTGCAGACAGAGAGATATGGAGAGTGAATGAGAGAGAGAGAGAGATTTTCATGGAAAGTTGCAGAGGTAAAAAGAAAAAGAAAAGGAAAGGAAGGCTGTGACACAAATAGCTTTACCGGAAAAAGAAGGGGAATAATGGAATAAATGTCTCGAATCACCACCACCACCCCCGCTGTTGGATGAAACTGCTTTAATTTCCCAGCCACTCACAACTAGTTAAAAAGGGGCTACAAGTCTATATAACCCAACAATACTGTTATAAGTTTTTTTTCTTGATAAAATTTTTTGGACAAAGAGCTAAAAAAGGAAGAAATTGAGAAATGAAAGGATTTCAGCAGAAGAGACACTCTGGAGTCTGGACTCTTGAGAGATAAGAGGCACACTACAGTTGGGATACTATTTTATAGGATCCCAAATAGCCGTAACCACTAAACCCGGTTTAATTTCTCATTAATATTTTATTAACTTGTGTTCAATTTTTTTTTGTTTTATTTATAATATAATTAAACGACATGTCGTATTGTAGAAACTCTAAGGAACAGACGACATTCCGTCGACGGAAGTAGAGTCGTAGAGATAATTTCACGAGTCGCCGCGTAAAAGGAGGTAAGTGTGATTCTTCCACGTGGCTAAAGTGGGCCCGTGAAAGTGCGTTGATCCAATAGGAGAACTGAACCGGTGATGACTCAGGAAAGGTTTTTTCTTCTTGGAATTAGGGATTCAGGTCACGTGAGACTGGACACTTTGGTTCAGTCTTCTTTTTGACTAAGAATATTTAACTCTCTAATAATGTAATATTAAAAATGATTTAATACCCATTAATGTCCTCTTAATTTCTCCTTAAACTACTTCTAACAACTTTAACCTTTCAGGGGTTTATTGGTCATTTTATAACGAGAGTATCTAAATTCTAAATGGCCGTTACACTGTTAATATTTTTTACTATTATTGTTTTACCATATAAGTTTTTTAGTAAATTTACAGCTGGGAGTAACGTGGCAGCGGCCAGTAGGCAAACCTAGGATTTGGCGCCATGTATAACTAAAGTTTTTCAACAATAGAAATATTCCAATGTATTCTTATCTGCTATAAACTCGTTGAGCTTGATACGTGGCTCCAAATAATTGGCTTGGAGATGGTCAAAGGTTTAACGGTAAGAGCTAATTAGATAAATAAAAAATGGAATTATTTTTTTCCTATAATAATTAATTAATTAATTAAACAGCCATAATTTTAATTTTAATGTTATAACAGCCGGGTTTTAATCTTAACTAAGTTTTAAAAAAATATTTACTATTAAAAAATATTTTTAATTAATCCTCTTATATTATAAAAAGATAAGAGTATATAAATATTATTATAAATAAAAAGATATATAAATATAAAATTATTATATACTTTATATAAAGAATAATTATCATTGTAATAAATTTTTAAATTAGTTTTCCACCAATATTTTATCTTTATATATTAATATAAAAAATTCAAATTATCAACCATTTGATGAAAAAAAAAATTATAGAAGAGTATAATAAAAATAATTATAATGTATTTAAAATATTATTTTATTATTTAAAAAAATATTATTTTATTATATTTATTTATATATTATGTTATACAAAATTGATAAATTTTTATCTTAAATGTCATATTAATTATTAAATATATTTTTTAATTATTTAAAATTTTATACAAATTTAAAAATGTAAAAAAAATAAATAAAATATGAGTATGCAGTGATTCAAATTTCTCTATACTCGAGCGCTTATTGTTGTTGTAAAGCAATGTTCAGTTTTAAAATCATTTTAGCACGTTGCTTGCATTTGTGTACTTTTAGCATTGATAATCATTAATCAAATCAACATTCAAACCAGTTGGTGAATTTATTTAAAGCAATTAGTAGAGAAGTTGAAAATTTAGTTTAGAAGATATTTTTAAAAGTAGAACTTTCCGTATTAAATTTTTTAAATAATATTCTATCAAAATCTACAAACATTTAAAAAAAAACTCATAATAAAAATAAAATATCAGTTAAAAAATAAAAAAAAATATTATTAGATAATTATATTTAATAATTAAAAATACTATTTTCAATAAATTTATTTCACCTATAATATGATATATCATATTTTTCTCTCTCTCTCTATATATTTTTTTAGTATAAGAAACGAAAATGAAATTTGAGCCTATTGTTCATATTATATATATATTTATTATTAAATTAGGTTATGACGTGATAAATTATTTTTCTTTTTATTATTTCAATTTAGTTTACGATTTTTGTAACGAGTGACAAGATTAAAGATTAAAAATAAGTTTTTTATTAAAAAAAAAAATTAAAAGTAAGTTTTATTCATAATGTGAGAAAGGGCAACTTGGTAAAACTGAGATACAAAATCTGGGCCTGGATAAACGGGCCAAGGCGTATTTGTTTGGGCCAGAAGCTTTCTCGATCGACGCGTCGAACAAATAAGCCGACCCTGTTTGTTTCTTTCTTTTATTAGCTTTGTCCACTTTCTCTATTATTATATTATTATCAATATTTAATTAGCTGATAATTGTTTTTGGGTCAGACATTTCGGTGTAGTTTTATGTTATTATTATAATATAAATAAATATATATTATTAATAGGTACACTATAGATTGCAGATACCCATACTACCTTCCACAAGTGACAACAAATTAATCATATCCTTATATGGGCAAGTTGCTGCCTATTTATTTATTTATTTAATTATTATTTTCTTCTATTTCCATTGAAATAATATTTCAATTTTATCATTTTTATTGGCTGTCTCAATTTGTATGTAACATGTCATTGGTTAATAATTCAACAATCTTCATCGAACTAATAGTCCAATATTTGAGTATATTCTTTGTAATATTAGAAATTAACAGTTCAATTCTTAACAATTCTGTTTATTTTAAAATATATGTAATTTATAATAATAATAATAATAATAATAATTTGGTATCGAATATTTGCATCACTATTGGAACTTTATTTATTGAAAAATGATATAAATAAAGAGTAGAGTTTATTTATTAATTTGAATTCATTGAAATAAAGCAAAAGGGGGAATAAAAGGATTATAACCTCAAGAGAGTTGTTTTTTTTTTCTAAAATTGTCAGGTTCATAACTTGTATGTTATATGATTTGGCTATATTGTTAGATATTCTTTGTTCAAATTAGCAACAGCCCAACCTTTCAAAAGCTTGTTTTTATTCTGTTCTTTGGTGTCAATAAATGATTGGTTGGTGAGCTCTCACTATCACAGCCATGGTATTTTCCATGGTTATTGCATAATTTGCATTGACTAGGTAAAAAAAGAATGAAAATCAGACAATTCACCAATCATTTGCCGTTTTGTTCTATAATCAATTTTGGATTATTTAGTGATGGGTAGTGCTTAATCACTTATTTACGTGATATTAACAGATAGCTACATTTTTTTTTTGTAAATATGTGCAAATTGTACTTAAGTGGTTTAATTAGCTGGCTAATTAAACTTGTTTATGATTATAAATAAGTATGAAAATATGAGTCATGACAAGTAATGGAAAATTGGAAATCTTAGGATATTGACATGAGGGATGTGAACTTGTGGCATAAGCGGCACTTCGGCCAGAGGAAGCAAAACTACAAGATTAAATTTGTCTCATCATAAATAAGGTTACAATATGTTTATATATAGAAATAAATATTAAATGCCTAAAAAAATTACTTTAAAGAAAAAAATATTTTATTTATTGTTCTTCTTTTTTTATCAAACTTTTAACTTCTATTTAATGGTTGGATTGCACTTTAAATCATTATTTTATATTTTTAATAATAAAATTTTTATTTAATAATATTATAATTATCCTCGAAACTGAAAGGTTTTAAGTTTAAATTTCAGATAATTTTTTTTAAAATGAAGCTACATCTCTAAAAAAAATCTTAACATAATTTAAAATTTTCTTCTTAATATCTCAAGTTAAATTTCTAAATAGAATAAGAAGAATTTATATAGAAAATAAAAAATTCTATTGTATATATATATATATATATAGTTTATTTAAATTTCGATGTATATAAAAAAAAGTGAAGATATATAGTAATAGAATATCTATTTATTTTATAATTGTTAAATTTAAGTCTTATATATGGTTATCTTTAATTAATTATAAGATTAAGAGAGATTAAGTCTTATATATGGTTATCTTTAATTAATTAGAAGAATAAGAGAGATTAAGTAATTTACAAGTATTATTAGATTGGGATTTTGACGGTAAAAACATTTATAATCAGGGGCGAATTTGAATGGCGACGAGGGGGGCTATGGCCACCCCCGATTTTTTCAATAAAAAATATTATATATATTATTGTAATTAATTATAGGGTAATTAAAAAAACTCAGCTACAATATTTGGGTTTCTTAATGTTTCAAAACTTTTTGCTTTACTCTACTGCACTGTCATGACAAAATGTGTAGCAATGTGCTTCATTATTTTTATTTTTTTAAAAAATAAAGCTTATGAATTTCTTAAAATTTAAAGAGAATTTTTCAAAATAACTACAAAATTAAGAAATAATATTTTTAGATAGGAATAAAATTCCTTCAAAAATATATTTTCTAATAAAAAATTATCACTTTTACAGGAACCTTAAAAATACGTTTTCAATTAAAAATATATTTTTATATATTTAAATTAGTATAAATACATGTATTTTTGAGAAAAATTTTAGAAAATTTTGATTTATATAATATAAATACCTATTTATAATTTTATCAATTTAGCAATAATATAGAGTTAATTAGCCTATAAATATTATCTTTTTTTTTAAGTATTTGATATTTTTTTTTTATAAAAATAAAAGAAAAGATTGCAAAGTGTATGAAAAAAAAATATTATAATTTTTTAAAATCTTCTTATTATTACTATGCATTAAATTTTAGTTCTCTCCTATTTATAATCTTGGCTTTACCCATGTTTATAGTTGAACCCTTTTAAAAGGCTTTTACCCATTCAAAACAAATTTACTGGAATATAACTTAATTAGTGGCATTTATAAGCCTTAGAGAAATGGTGTAAAGGGTCCAAAAAAAAAAAAAATAAAGTCATATGGATAAGCAAGACAAAATAAAAAGCTGGTAAAATTTCTTGGAGTTTGTCTAATTTACAAGCTGTATCAAAACAAATTAATAAAAAACAAGCAAAGAAGAACATGGGAATGGACAAAATCCTTTGAGAGGTCTGCATCCAAGTTGCTAAATTAATAGTATTTAATAACTTGATTTTTGGCTTCCCAAACTACGATATTTTCTATCATTTGTTGTGGCTTAATTAAGTTTTATGTTATGTTAATTAGTACTTAGCAGATATTTTTATTAATTAAGTCAAATATTAAGCATCGTCTCCTAGAAAATTAGTAGAAAACTAACAAAGCTTTTCGAGCCACACAATACAGAAAAATCCTCTCATTATTACTATTGTTTTTTTCTTTAGTTCATAACAACATGAGTCAAGAAGCACATAAACCTAGATCAACTTAATTAATTTGTTTTTTCTATTATAATTATTTCATAATCATAATGTTTTTATATGAAACATATGTGTGTTTTGTGGGGTTTTTTTTTTCTCGTGTTTCTTTTTGTTTTTCTTGCAATAATCAAGACTAATCCAATAATGAATTTTAATTTTATTTTATTTAAATTATTTTTGAAATTATAAAATTATAATTTTGAAGTTTGAACAAAAAAAAATTATGTCTTAGAAAACTAATTGCTCATCTCAAATTCAGAGAAAGAAAAAGAAAAAAATAAAATAAAATAAAATATATATGAGGTGAATTAAATAATTTAGACTTTTGTATTTGTAATATTTTTAAAAATTATTTATATACTCTTTCAGTTCTTTTTATTTGCCATTTAAAATTTTACACGCATATTAAGACATTTATTAATTAAATTTAAAATGACTTATTTAATCATACATTCTTAATTTTATTTTAAATTAAATTATTATATTATAATTGAATACAATAAAAATAAAATAAGAAAAAGTTGCTAAATATTATTTTGAAAATTTCAAATGATAATTAAAAATAAAAATGGATAAAATTTTAAAACTATAAATAAAAAAAATGAAGAAAATATTTATTTATTTTTAATATTAATTTTATCAATAAAATTTAAATATTTTAATTTAATTTTAAATATTTAAATGTTTGAATTTGATTTAAACTCCTGAATTTTGTAAAATATATAGGAGGTGGATCAAGATAATTTAGAGTCTCCTACTTTTAATTTTTCTGAAAATGATCTATGTATATATAATATTAATTTTATTTATTAAATTCAAATTTTAGCATTTGATTTTAAAATAATTAACTTAAAATAAATGGCTAATAAAAAGATGGTTTTGGCAAACAAATTTTTCTTTTTTATATATACATTTAAAATACAATGAACTACCATAAAGATAATGTCTCGGAAATCGAAGACAATATATGACCGGCTAGGAGGTGGTGGGACCCACTCGCATCTAACAATTAACAGTCCCCATAACCTTCGCCGTACACGAGTATCGAGTCCATAACCGACACGTGTATTTTCCTAACCCCATGTGACAGTGATGTGGCTACCCGTATATGAAGGCCTTTGTTTGTAATTTGCCTCTATATATATAAGATTTGAGATTTATCAATATGATTAATACAAGATAAAATAAATAATATATATTTGTCATCTTAAAAAAAAAAAAATTATATATAAGCTTTTAATGATGTGATATTAAAATTCTTTAAAACTGTTAGTTATTGAGTTCAAATCCTAATTTAAATTATAAATATATTTTTAATTTTTTAATGAGTGTCTTTGCACCCGTTATTAATAAATATTTTATAAAAAATATAGTTATATAATATTTATATTATAAAATATAAATAAATTAATATAAAATAAATTAGATAAAAAATTGATAAAATTATATTTTATTATAATTATTAACATTCAAATTGATAGATTAAAATTTATATTTTTTATTTATTTATTTTATTTTTAAATTTATTTATTTAATATTATCTAAAAAATACTCTGTATATATATATATATATAAGGCAAGAAATAATTAATTGACCACATACCTAACTTTAGCAAAGCAAATGGTGGGTTGTAGTTAAAAAGTGGGTTCTAAGCCCTCAAATTTGGGGTTTATGTAGCCAACAAAAATAAAATTAAAAGTACAAGTGATAAAATCATGTTGTAATATATGTTGCATTTCTATAGTGTGATTAGGTTGAGTTTTAATGTTTCACTGATAATATCATTATTATAAAAAATTTCATCAATTGATGAACCATTAATTGCTTCATTAATTATTTTCTTCATATCATTATTTGTCTTGCAATTGTTTGGTATGCAGATATTTATATCGTATCTCTTACCATTAATGAAAGGTATAACAATAATGCCCTAATTTGACCATAATAATAATAATTCAATATGTTAACTTATAGACTAAGTTGCTGCTTTGAGCATGTTTGTTACCATTATTAATTATGAAATTAGTAGTAGATTAATATTTGGTGACTTCTTATACGAAAAAAGCTTACTTTTGTGTATGTCAACTTCAAAAATACAAGTTCACCCTGTATATAATAAAAGAAAATATAATAATTATATTAAATATTATAATTCAATATAAATAGAAAATAAATTTTTAAATCGAAGTTGTGTCCTCCCTGTATCTCTAACACTGGTTACACGCATATTGTCATATTTATATAAATTATACATGGTATTTGATCATTAGGTTATTCTTGAAGTTGATTCATAATTAAGAACTTTAGCAAATAGTTACAAATATCTTTTGTCAGTAACCCAAAACTGCATTAATGGAATCTAATCTGGAACTTAATGAAGTCAATGTATTGAACTTTGAACATGGAACCAAATATCAACTCCAAAGATCACAATTAGCCAAATGTTTTAGTGATAGTAAAAAGGCTAAATCATTGATGATTAGAAAATTAAAGAATGACTCATCATTATATGATTATATATATATATATATAACAACAATCAAAGTTAATAACATCCCAAAAATAATATAACCAATGAGAATTCACATCTACTATAAATCCAATAATAATCAATAATATGTTAATTGAAAATATTATTCAATTTAACAGTATGAATTTTTTATTTTTTTATATATTATTTTATATTTCATATTTTTTTACGTAATATGTTATTTATAAAAAAAATATTAACTATTAAAATATTTAAAAAAAATAAGTGATGTAATATATAAAAAAAATAATAAAAGATTTAAAATGTTAAAATTAGCAAATGATGAGATTTGAAAAGGGTAAATCATGATTGAGAAAGAAAAAGAAAGTAAACAATGATTAGAGAATCATTGAGTTATGAATAAATAGATTTATTATTATTTGTTAATTATTAATTATGAAAATTAACTAAACTTTGAATATATCCACCTCAGCAATTACTTTCAAACATGTGGCGACTCAAAACGATTCGACAATAGCCATGTCATCCATTTCTTGAGATATTATGAGTGGAAGTCAGCTTTCTGATCATCACACTTTGTCTTCAGTAGAGGCAAACTGTTAATGGTGATTAGGTTAAAAAACAAATTAGGAAGGCTTGCTTATTAATTAGGGACTTTCTAACTCGTTTGCACGACCCATTTGCCGGGAGAATGCTTAAGCTTATTTTATTGGGTTAGGGTTTACACGTGCATTTTTTAAATAAAAAGAAAATCAGATTGGAAATTAATATATTTTTTTTAATAATTGAAATATAATATTAATTGTTAATATTATTAATTAAACTTTGATTAAATATATATAGTCCAAATGCAATGGTGCTAGACATAAAAAGACATGGTTCACAGTGCCCTATAGAAAAGCATATGAATTGAGCTAAGATACAACTAAGCTTCACTTGCTTTATTTATTTTTGCACTTTTTCCTTTTTATGGGGAAGAAAAAGAAACCCATTTTAAAATTCAATAGAGATATGCAAATGGTCCTTTTTTTTTTTTTTTAATCCTTACTTTCCGGTATATGTTAGTTAATTAATATTCAATTTTCATGTTTTAATTAATATGGACATAATTACTTACTTTATATTTATGCTCTAATGATTTAATATATATATAGTAAGGTAAAGATTTGGTTGTAGTCAAAAGGATTTGTTTTTCTTAGGGTGTTTAATAGATTTGGTCGGTTAGGTCTTGAATAGAATTGCATGTGCAATTGGTACTGTAATTTGTAAGTTCATTTACATATACTTATAAATTACAAATTATCCGATTGATCCGATTTGATCCAATAAATTTAAATTAAAATATATATAAAAATTGAATCGATAGATCAAATATTGAAATATTACATTGATCTATTATTTTATATTATAGTGAATTAATGTGCTATGATAAAAAAAAAATGGAAGTAATTATTTTCCGAGTAATTTATAATTTATATACTTTTTAATATGATATTAAAAGTTAAAACTACCAAAAAGAAATTATTTGAATTAAAACCTCTTTTAAATTTTTCTGAAACATTTTTTAAAAATATGGAAAATAACGAAAGTTTTCACTTGGTCTGTAATACTTTGACTCATTTGTCCCTTTTCTATAAAATAATAATAATGTGATTTGATTTATATGATTATATATTTTTATAGCGTTGAAGGAATTGTTTATAAATATTAATTAAGAGGGTTAGAATATAAATATTATATAGTTATGAGTAATTTTATATTCCGAACAAGTTTTGACTCTCAATTTGAATTTAAAAATAGCTCACGAATTGAATATTTGATGGCTGTGGTGAAATTATTAGGCACATTTTGCTATGCTTCTAAATATATTTAGGCCTATTAACACTCTACTGGAATAACTACGGAAATACTATATGATATTTTATATACAAAGTTGGTTGTTTTTGACAAAAATGCAAGTAGGTTTTGACCCACTAATTGGTTTTAAAATGGCTAATTAATGAGTTGATTTGAATTTAACGGCTAAGAATGCCTCAAGATATGGAAAGCCTATAGGAACTTTAGAACGTTGGCTGTTGATAAATGAATACTGACAATGAGATATGTCTACGAAGTGGGTTCTTTTTCAGTTTAAAAAAAAAAAAAGATTCTCTTAAATTTCTAGCCCATTAATTTCACCCATGTTTTCTTGCAAAATGTCTCGTCTGTGGAGAATGTAGCCCATTATAAATGTGGGAAAAAACCCACGATTGCTTGATACTTATTTTATTTATATTTTATTTAGTATAATCAAATTGTTGTATGAGTATGTTATTTTATTTTTAATTAAAAAAATAGATCCTTATACATGAAATTCAAATTTACATGATAAAATATTTTATTCGGTCATTTTCATTCTAAACATTATTGAGATGAGATTAAAATGAGCACAATCTTTAAAATCCTTACAATTAAAATTTACTTCCCAATACTTGAAAAGAATAGATCACATACAGATAATAAAATTCCTTAACATTTTTCAATCTAAAAAAGACCTTTCATATTTTACTGCTAGTGCTAAGCTTGCATTAAAGGGGCATATAACTTGATATTGGGCTTGGGCTTTCCTTTATTTTTGTCATCAGTTTTTAAAGGAACTGGGGCTTCAATTTATTCATCAAATCTTTAAAGATTTGCCCTAAACATGGAGAGTTCAAGTGTTTGGAGGAGTTAAGGCCCAGACCCATATCCAGTATAAAGAGTCTGTCTGTCTCTCAGATTGAGCCTCCCAATTCGTTGCCCTATTTGCGACGCAGGTTTTCTTTTTAGAATTTGACAATTTCTTCATTTCTTAAAATTTGATTACGCGTAACACTGTCAAGTTCAAAAAAACAGAATACTACTAAGATTAACTTCATCTTTTAAGCATTTTGGCATTCATGTCGAATGTCATTGTATATTATGAGTTGTTTATCGTTCTTTATTCAATTTCTCAAAAGGCTTTTATTCCTACATCATGATGATGATAATAAAAATAATTAAAATAATAATGGTCCACTAATAGTTGCGAAACGAACTATCTTTCCAGTTGTTAGTCTAGAGAAAATTATTAAGGAATTTGATGAACGTTTTCTTTTACAGAACTTCAACAACTGCAGAAAATCACTGGGGAATATGATATAGGCTTTTAAGAATGGTCGAGTTGAAGATTAAAAGGCAGAAGAGGTTGAGACAGAATTTGAAGCAGTTTTTACCGAAGTTCTAAAGACAATATTCATACAAACAATTAAAAGCAGCAGATGTGTTTCAGAAAGGGCAGAAATTAGACCTCTCCCTTTTGGTCCTGCTTTTAAGAGGTACAGATAACACATCGTCATTCATACATAACTTTTAACTTGAACAAAGCCACAGGGAAAGAAGCCCTCCCTATCACACATAAAGCAGCACTGTTAACCCATTGCATACTTCTGGGTCCAGCTCCTTGCAGTTGCCTCATATTTGCTCCTATCAGTCTTGTACATGTGGGCAATCTCCGGCACCAAAGGATCATCAGGATTTGGATCCGTCAACAGAGAACAGATAGAAAGCAACACCTGAAAGATGAATAAATAAATCAGTTGTTTTCACACTCAAGAGTATCACAAATCAAAGTTTTTATCTGTTCAAGCATGAATATTTACATCTACATTCTAAAACCAGAGAATGAAAGCAAGGGAAACAAATTCAAAGCCCTAACACATTTATCAAGTCATCAACAATCTACTTAATTGAAAATTATGAACTACTTCTTTGTACATGAGAAAATCTTCATACAGTTGTGCACGTAGAATTGCTCTCAGAACATCGCTTTCAACTTAAAACCATAGTGAGTATGATCTGTGTTTGAAATCCTTCAGGTTCAAATTCTCGATTTGAAAGGAAGCAATATGATTCATGAATCACAGGAAGACAAAAATTCATTTACAAGTTGGGGATTTCAAAAAAATTAAAACCTATCAACAAGCTGTGTAATGTCATGACCGCACATAACCTTTAACCAATATTCTCAACCTGAATAATTAGTAATGATGAATTTGCTGTAATGGTACCACAAAATGTAAGACATCTGATGGAATTATAAGAATGACAGAATGGAGCAAGCAATTTCCATGTGCGTGGAATGGAGCAAGCAATTTCCATGTGCGTTGTAATGCCTAGGCTGTTAAAAAATAATAACCTTGGAAATGGTAAGGGCAGGGCTCCACTGTTCCTTCAAAATATCAAGGCAAATGCTACCATTGCTGTTGATATTGGGGTGAAAGACCTTTGTCCTGAATGCAACCTGTGTAAAAAATATAAAAAAACAGCAAAACAGGTTAGAGCAAAAACCATGCAATAAAATGCACAGTACATTCTCAGCCATAAAACTTCTCAAAGGCACAATATGGTTGCAGTTCACCACAGTAGTGGACGACGGCAAATAAGCTGTAGCAAGCACTATGAATAGATCGCTGAACTAAGAAAACAGTATTTATGTGTATGGAAAGAAAGAAAGACACTCCAATATTCAAGTGGCATAAGCAATACATGGGGTGCTGTGAGGAACACATTTGGTACTTAGGCTCAATCATATACATATCAATCCAGACAAGGTGAAAGGATTGAACGAATTCTCTTACACTCTCCGCCCCATCCAAGTCCAAACATCATTTCTCTCTGATCAGAACACCCTTTATCAGAAATTGAAATCACTCCTCACCATGCATACCTTGCTTGCAGGTTACAGCCCCAGTAACCATTCCCATCAATTAAAGCATCCTAGTTAATACAATGGAGACCACAACTCTAAACCAAAACAAGAAAATTCAAGTTGATTACTAGTTTATGTGGATCACAAGCATGAAATCGGATACTATAATATCTCAAAATATTATAATTACAAATATTTAAAAACATGAAAGCTATTGTGAAAAAAAAGGGAAAGAAAAAAAAAGAACCTCTAGAATGAAAGGAGGAAAGAATAGATATGCCATGAATATATAGTACCAGGTTCTCGCCTGAAGCAACTAAAGTCAATTAAATACCTTAGGAGGTTTAAATGGATAGTCCGGAGGAAAATGAATAGTAACTAGAAACACTCCACCTGCATATGGACTATCAGCAGGACCCATTATAGTTGCTTGCCAATGGAACATGTCTTCAGCAACAGGGCCTGCAAATCAACCGAAAAGATAATATCAGATCTTCAAAATCATTAATGAAAGTAACTAAAAACACCAGTGCAGATAATATTGATGAAAAAGAACAGGTGAAGATAAAAGGATGGAGATGACGGGCTAGTTTTTAAAATAATCACATGATCAAACTTGAAAACCCTCAAGGAAAAATAATATCTAAATTTAAACCAAAAAAAGGAGAAGATTTCAATCCAAGAGGATTTTACAGCAGAATAAACGGTCACTTTTTTTCCAAACAGAGTGAAATGTACAACTGGTTTTGTATAACATATAAAATAATAATTTTCTTCTACAGTACTAACCAAAACGGTGATCATTATCTTCAAATCAAAAGTTCAAAATATACACAAACTTTTCCATTAGAATTCAAATGCGCCTGCCAATAATTCAACTCAATAAATTAAATTTCTCTCCTCAAAGAAACCTTGAATGTCCAATTATTTCAGTTATAGATCAAATAATTACGGATTAGCTTCATTTTATGATACTCATGAGAAAATCGCAACACTTAAATAAAGGATATAACTGTCCTACAATCCAACTATAGAACTTAATGAACATGCAACAAAAAAAAAATCTCTAAAACCTAAAAAAAAAAATTACTTCCTATTCACTAGAAACAATTAAATGCAAAGATCATTCAATCCAGATAAAAAAGCACAAAAAAAATCACAACAGAATCTCAAATCAAGTCAAAAATGAATAAACTAAAAAAATTGCATGAGATCAAAGAAAAAAAAAAGCAAAATAAAAAACGGAATTAAAGAGTGCAGATCTCCATTTTTGAAGGTGAAATAACCTGCACTGCAAGAGGTAGGAGGATCTTTCTGGAGATCCTTGAGCTCCTTCAAGATCCGCTTCGATGCCATCACCAAACACAAAAGATAAAATCCCTAAACAATTCACAAACCCTAGATCCTCTCAGCTTACAAAATTAAAATCGAAATTAAAAAATAAATATATATAGAAAGAGAGAGAGGATTGTACCTGATTATTATCAGAATATCAGAAAATGGAGACAGACCTTAACAATGAAAGGCAAAATTGGGTTTTATATAGCAAGGAGTGGGTGTTATACTCTACTCTTTGCTCACAATTGGTTCTTTCACTTCTTCTATGGTAATGTGAGTGGACCCCATGCCCTCTTCATGCTTTTTCAGATTTTTTTTTTAATTATTAATTTGACATAAATTGTTTATTTATTTTTTACAGGCAAGCTTTTTTACCGGTTGGGTTGACCCTCTGTTTCCTTCCCAGCTTCTCCCTCTTCATCTCTCTTGTGTACAATTACACTTCACTTGCAAACCGTAGTAATAAAAAAAATAATAGTAAATTACACTTTGATACTTAAAAATTAATTTAATTAATATTTTTATTTTATAAAATATTAATATTTAATTTCTATATTTTAATTACGTCATTCTTTATAACCCTTTATAATCTTTTCATTTATTATTTTTTCCACAATTTTTATTAAAAAATAAAAATAAAATAAAATATTTCTAAATATTAAAATACCCCTACCTACCCAACGCTCCATTTTTATTGGCCCTTAGCCCCATCCTTCATCCCATTTTCAACCAATTCCAGTAACATAGAATATGCTCGGTAAGAACAGCGATAAACAAATCTTCTAATCTTTGCATGGTGGAAAACTAGGAATCCAAATCACTAAAGCATTTATATCCAAAATCCCAAAAATGGAAAAACAACAATCAACAATCTCAAGAGCAAGGATGCGTCACTTTTACTTCCTTTCTTACTCAATTTGCCATTTGTTGATGGTGTTCTTCGAGACTGACCTGCCCTTCGAGGTGGGCGCTGCTTGGGTTCTATTCCATCCAACTCATCCCATCCATCAAAATAGGATGAATCTTGGGTGTCCCTATTAACTGAACCATCCTCAATTGTTAGTTTTTTTTTTTATTTATTTTTCTTCTCAATTTGACTTCAATGTAGATTTTCCAATTTTTGTTTTTTTATTTTTATTTTTTATGTGTCAAATGATAGAATGTATTGTGTGGTGGTGGTGGAGGAAGAGGTGGTGGGTATGTAGAGAGAATCGATGGAGGATTGGGATACGTGAGAGGATATTTAGCTTCAATTGGTGCTCATAATAAGATTGTTAATAAAAAATCTTACTTATCCGATATTGCTCTCCAGCAAAGCTCCTAAGAAAAAAATTAAGCAAAGTTTTGTCCTTTTTTTGGAAAGGATATTGATATGTTTTGTTTACGTTAATTGTCAAATTTATAATTTTTATATTAACGATGAATATTATGCACGTAAACATATAATATATATTAGAACATTAGATGCTATTATTATTAAAAAATTAAAATTAATTAATTATATGGTAGATTCTTATTATATTAAATATTTATATTTGAAATTATCTTAATATTAATATTTTATTTTTAAAAAATGATATTAGAATGGTGAAGGGTTGCTGCTGGATATTCATAAGGTCGGTATATTTTATCAATGGGTATGAATTTTTTATCTCATTACTTTTGTAAATGATTTAGTTGAATTTAATTTTATTATTATGAATATATGATCTATTTTTTGTTGTATTGAGTTTTATTTCTATGATAGAAAAGGAAAATTTAAAGAAAAATAGAGGTATTTTAATTTATTTGTATATATTTAAAGAAAAATTAGACGAAATATAAAAATTAAAATATTAGTTTTTCAAAAAAAAAAAAAAAGAATATAAATATTAATTAGGTTAAATTTTAAGGATTAAAATATAATTTATCAGAAAAAAAATTACTGAAAATTAAAAGTGGAATAAATATAATTTATGAATTAATATATAGCAGTGGAAATTATTTCATGCAATATATATAAATGAATAATGAGTAGGTTGTATTGAAATGGCTTTTTTTTCTTCTTAATTTAATAAAATTAAGACAACATTTTAAGTGTCAATTAAGTAATTAAAATAAAGACTTAAAATTTTAAGTCTCAGTATAATTTTAAATAAAAATATATTAAGAAAGCTGCTTTTAATTAAAACTTTTCATTATGTTGCATGTATAATGAGTCGAAATAATATTGTTGTATAATAATTTTTCTTTTTAATAACTCTCAGTTAATATTTTATAATATGAAAGATGGAAAATCTTTTTATCCTCACAAATGAAAAAATCAAATAGATCTTAGATCTCTAACATCAAGAACTTCATTTGAAGCCCAGATTAAAAGTTAAAATTGTCTTTTAAACCAATGATAAGTTCATTATCACCTAGATTACTCAGCTACAACAAGGCATCAATTCTCATAAACAATTGCAAATCATAAGAGGAAACACAAATTATGTTATGCCATATGTTGAAATAATTCAAATAAATTTAATACACGAAAATCATAAACAAATTGGGAGAGACATTAAACCACTTTAAGGCATCAACATTTCACTAATTAACTGATATTTGACCTAATTTTACTTCACTAATAAGTGGAAGACAAAAATTTTATCAGAATTTGTTCATTAAAAGAAAAATTGAGATGAAAATAAACCAGAAGTCTGGACCAAAAATTTTATAAAAAAAAAAAAAATTAAATACAAAACATAGACAAATGGCTTTTTTATTCTGATTCATGTAAAATTCAGGATTCTCTCTCAGTCATTGGAGGTGGTGTTGTGGAACTTTCAGATCTGTTTTCAGAAGATGGACGACTCTCCATGTCAATCCGACGAACATTTTCTATCATTTTTACTACCTCTGGCATTTTAGGTCTTTGATCTGGCACCCTTACCACACAAGATAATGCTATCTGCAACATCTCTACCATTTCTTCCTCTATATTTGGATGCCTCATCAGCTCCACATCAAACACTTCGGCTGTCCACTCCTCCCGAACTACAGAATGAACCCACCTTACCAAGTGGATAATCTCATCACCACCAGTAGTATGAATGGGGGACTTGCCAGTTAGAAGCTCTAATAACACCACACCAAAGCTGTAGACATCAGAAGGTTGTGCTGCTTTCCTAGTGTCTGTCACTTCTGGGGCCCGATAACCAGCAGCACGAGAAATAGGTGGGGCTAGTGGGCTCATTATAGTTGACAAACCAAGATCAGACACACAGCCGTACTGTCTAGAGTTGAGGAAAATGTTTGACGATTTGATGTTCCCATGGACAAATTTCCCACCATTCTCTGCATGAATACGAGCAATGCCTTTTGCTGCACCTATAGCAATCCTCATTCTTGTATCCCAGTCTAGGGATATCCGCTCACTTCCTCGTTTACCTGCAAAATTACAGATGCATCAAAGGTGTACCCTACTGTTATTGACCGATTTGCACACACAGAGAAATGAAGTATGCGGTTTGGCTAAGCATCTCTCATAGTACATCCTACTAGAAAATTATCAAGGCTGAGTAGTGTCATATTCGCAACACAATTGGACTTTCCCAAAATTATCAACCACATTAGAAAAGAAGTGTATGGTTTCCATTATGACTTGCAAGAATAAGTGACCTTCTCCAGCACTTATGAATTTTCTTGTGACAAATATTCAGTCAAGAAGAAATCAAGTAATTTCAGCAATGATGATTGTACTACACAAGTTGATAGAAAAAATCTATTTAAAGTTGAATGTTTTAGTTTTATGATATGTCTCAGGAGTGCAATCACCAAAAAATTCCACTAAATCTGATATCATGGATTTCGAAAGAAACAAAATCACTGCACATGGTCCACATAAGGAGAAAAAAGAATGGCAAGTATATGGCACAGAAAACATGTGAAACTAGACTCACAAAGGCATGCCACAACCTTCAGATGCTAACTGCATAATATTGTCAAACACGTAAAAGTAGGCTCCCAAAGGTATGCCACATCCTTCAAATGCTAAATGCATGATATCATCAAATCTTTCTAGGAAACTTTATTTCATTTCTTAGCAATCTCTCAATCCAACCTGTCTTAGCTACAATTGGGTAATTGGTGCATGAATTCAACTTTGGCATCCACTCATTTTTTAGATTATTAAAAACTAATTACTGCATTCTCACTTACAAACTTGACATGGTTTTTAATATCTCTAACACTCATCTTAAAGCGTAATTTTGCGTGGACTAAATTCACCTAAGATTTTTTCAAGGAGTGTTAAAACGCAATTAAGCTTAAAAACCAAGTTTTCTTATCTAAATTGAATACTGTACCTAGCAAGGCCAATCAAGCCCACTTTAAAATCGTGAAAGAAGTTGACTACCTCACTAAAGTCGAGGAAATGTTTCAATAAGAATACATAACATATTTGATAAACCAGAAGATACATTTTTAAAATAACTCTGTTGCAAAAGGAAACTCCTCAAGTTTAATGAAAATAGAGTGCTGCTTAACTTCTCATTTAAATAATCATCACTATGAAGATATCGGCTGAATCCGTCAGAATAGTATACTCATTTGTCTATTCCAAGAGAAAAATGGATATGCATTAGCAATTTTAAAGAAATTGCAACTGTAAACAGATTCCAAAAATACAGAAGATGGATATTGGACAAAGAAACATACCGTGTAGCATAGAAGAAACACTCCCCAGATTGTAATAATCATGCACCATCAGCTTCTCATCTTTGGAATAGTAATATGCCTTCAGCTCAACCACATTCTCGTGCTTAATACTTCCAACAACATCCATCTGCTGCTCAAAATCCCGCTTGCCGACACTCACTTCCTTCAACCTCTTCACCACCACTGTGGTTGCATCCTCCAGTATTGCCTTGTAAGCCATACCAAATGTACCTTTCCCCAATACCTCAGCAGAAGCCCTCAACAAATCCTCCAAATCAAAAGCATAATTACATCCCTCAAAGAAAACCAATCTATTATTAGCATCTTGAGTCCTTGAAACCACTTTCTCTGGTGACATTTCTCCTTTCTGCAACTTGCCCGAGAATTCATCCTCACCCTTCTTTCTCGAGTAACAAACAATTATCAAGAAAGCAAATGCCACAAGACCCAAAACACAAGCAGCAATTATAATCCCCAACGTTGCTGTTTCACCAATCCCCTTAGCATTCTTAGATTTCGGATTGGGCACAACAGTAGGAGCAAGAACAGGCGAAGCAGGAGGAGCAAAATTTTCCAATGTAATATTGTTACCAGAAAACACAGAAATAGGGAATCTTCTAAGTGACTTAGGTACACTGCCAGTAAGATTATTGTTAGACAAGTTTATCAGCTGCAAATTGGGCAAATTAAAATCAGGGATCTCACCAGAAAGCGAATTGTTTGCTAGATTCAAAGCAGCAAGGTGAGTCAAATTCGAAAGAGAATGAGGAATACTACCATTAAATCTGTTGTTTGACAAATTAATGATAGTGAGATTATTCCAAACGGAGAAATCAGTTGGCAGTGACCCAGATAGGTCGTTATACTGAAGATAAAGAAAAGACAAATTCTTCAGATTAGAGAAGTCAGAAGGAAACTGCCCGCTAATATGATTGGATCTGAGGCTCAAAATCTGCAACGCTGAGAGTCGACCAAGAGTGTTTGGCGGAATGGGGCCCTGAAATCCAACACCAGGCAATCTAACAGCTATTACACGAGACCCATCTTCGCTGCAAGTGATTCCAGTCCAGTTATTGCACACCGCAGAGCTTTCGTTCCAGTTTAGCCAGCGAAAGTGAAGCAAGTTGTTGACAAAATCAAGCAAAGCTCGCTTATCCTCTATTGGGTCTGCATTTACGAGAAATAAAGTAAAACCCACCAACAAAATTGAAGAGAAAATGTAATTAGCTTCCATTGAAGCTAAACTCAAAGCCAAAAACGAGCTGTTTCTGCTGAGTTTCCTTTTTGTGCTTTCTTTCTTTCGCTTTTTTCTTTCCCTGCAAAAATGGGAAGTATATGGTATTTGTCAAAGAGAAAAATAACAATAAACAAATAAAATAGCTAAATTAAAATAACAGAAAAAGGTACAATTTAAAAATTGAAAAACACAGAGAATGTGGAGAAAAGAGCAAAAGCCAGATTCCAAGATTATTGTCGATTAAAGAAGAGACGACTCTGGTTTTATTTTAAACATTAAAGAATGAGCCTTTACAGGCTTTGAATATTGGGTTTGTGGTAAAAAAATGAGCTTACAACTTACAATTTCAAATTCTTATTCAAAGCAGAATTCCCCAGAATTCAAGTTCCTCTTTTCGTTATTTGTTTTCACTTTTTGTTTCAATTGGGTGATGCCTCCAAAAAAGTACACTTAATTCGCTGTGATTTGCAAGAACAAACTCCAAAAACCACTTATTTACAGATCCAATAAGGTCAACAAATTCAAATATATATATATAATAATTAGTCACAAGAAATGAAGAGGAATAATGCAGAGAGAGGTAAAAACGTAAAGGCTGTGATTTCTTTGAACAGATATTACTCAAAGACGAAATGCCAAAATCATCACATACAAACACACACACACACAATTGAAATGGATAAGGAAATTTGGTGGGTTTTAGTTATAAACTTATAAAATTTGTTAAGAATATAATATGAAGCGTCCCACATTATTAAATATAGAAATCACTACCTAATTTTAATAGATATTTTTTTAATATATATATATATATATATATATATATATATATTAAAGTATAATAGATAGTTACAATATACCATTATATCATAAATTGAAATTCAATTATCTTTCTTAATTCGATATAGATTTTTTTTTAATTTCTAAATTTATTATTGGTCTGATATGAAATTCTTTAAAATTTTTATTTATTTTATTTATTATGAATATTACTCGAATTTTAAATTTTTTATTAATTTATGTTATAAATTTATAAATATTAATTAAATTTATAAAAAATTGTCATTATTTTAATTCAGTTGCTATTTAAAAAAATATTAAGAATATAATATGAGAAAAAATTCACATTAATTAAATATTAAGTGATCAATTTTAATAATTAACTTTTATGTAATTATATTAAAAACTCAATAGTATTCGTAACGATACCAACGGGTACATATCATGGTTTTTTGAAGTAACTTAAAGCGAAGGAGAGAAATGAATGAAGAGAGAGAGATGGGTGGCCGCGGGGGAGACAAATTAATAACAGTGAACGCCCGGTGGTGTACAAAATAGTGTTGGGTGGGTTTGGTGGAAAAATTTGTTTTTTTTTTTTTTTTTTAAACCAGGAGAGTTTAAAGCTCAAAACACACGGAAAAAACCACGAAATGCATAACCAGCAACGGCGCCAGCACACTTCAAATCTATCAGTTAGAAGTTTGTCCATTAAGCACAAGGGGAAATTATCTAATAATCTCCCTCTACGTTGATGATCCAGTTAGCTAGTTTATCTAATTTGGCTTTAATGGAAAAAATTATCAATTTATTATCTAAAACTATGAATTATTAATGATAATTAAATATATTAAATATATTTATTAATTATTTAAATTATAAAATATGTATTATAATAAATATATTGACGTGTGTTATAAGTGAATTAGATTTTTTTAAATTTTTTTTTCACTAGATTGATGATATGGCATGAACAAGAGACTGACATGTGGGGCCACTATTAATTAAGTGATCTGCAGAGAAAAGTAAGTCGTAGGATTAGGCTGTGTCGTTTTGCTTAGTGGGCCCATTTGGTGCAGTGAAATTTGTGATTGATTTGGGGGTAAGTAATGATGGCCGTTGATTTATAGGGTTTGAGATCATGTGGGATGTTTTGACCATTGGATTAGATCTGTAAAGAAAGTTTTGTCTGATGTAGGAGTCATATCATCTGTTGATAGCGGGTCATGCTGTGGTGTACCAGGCAATGTCAGCAGTAGCATCAACAATGTAAATCTCAATCATTGCTTCGAAGAAAAGAGTGATATAATAAATAATAAAGTGTTCAACCATAGTAAAAAATTTATGCGTCACACCATGTTTTCAGAACTCAAATAGGATAAAAAATGGGTAAAGATATAAAATTAAAGGGAGAGTTGGATGGAAATCAAATTTATTAAATTAAAAAAATTAAATCTATTATATATATATATATATATATATAATAAATATAATTATGATTAATTGAATAATTTATATAAAATTATATTTTTTTTTATGTTAATTTAATCATATTAAATAAAAAATTATATATAATAAGATATAAATATTCACTTATTTAAACATTTACTCACGTAACAGGATAATATGTAATAGGATCATAATTTTAGCGTCGAGTAAAATTGAAATAAAATTATTGAATTTTTTTTTAATTTCTTTTAAATTAAAACGGTGTTGTTTTATCAAATTTTTTTTAAATTTTAATTAAAACGGTGTCGTTTTGAATTAATAAAAACGACGTAGTTTTAATAAAAAACATTTTAAAAAAATTCATCTACTTAAACAAAATAACTAATTTGGTTCAACCTATTCACTAGTTAATCAATTTTTTAACCGATTTTTTAGAATGAAAAAATAAAGACTGATCGAATTAATTTTTAATTTTTTTTTATTCGATCAATCGGTCTGATCTAATTTTAACATTTATGGTGTCCCATTAACATTATGTATATTATTTAACTGAAATGCCCTTTTCTTTTTTTTGAAAAATTTTAAAAAGAAATATATTCAAATTATGTGACATTTTTTTTTTTAATTCTTCAAATACCCATATTTAATCTTTATTTATTAGATCGTCCATTTTAAATATTCATTTCAATTGTGACCTAAATTTAATTAAATCGGATTATTTAACTTAAACTATAGTCAAATTCATATAAGAACTTCTTTTTCTCTCCTTTCAGCTTTAAATAATCACATGTCTTTTATTTTTCTTCTTATTCTTTTATAATTTAAAATTTTAATATCTATATTTTAATTGTCATTTTAATTTTTATACATAAAAAAAAATAAGCTATAATTTTAACTTCATTATGTAAACTAATATACTGATTTTGTAAGGGAAATTACATTTGTGATAGCTAATTTTTTTATGATATTTTTATAAATTTGAAATATTAAAAAAATATAGAAATAACACTAGATAATTAAATAAGAATTAAAAATAATATAAAAAGTTATATTAATAAAAAGTTAAAAAAAAAATCAAATTGTTGTTACAAAAGATCCAACCCATTACCTAATTAAATACATAATTAAAAATGATATAAAGTATTATATTAATAAAAAGTAAAAACTAATTAAAAATAATATAAAGTATTTTATTAATAAAAAGTAAAAAAGACAAGTAAAAGAAAATAATATTACAGATGATAGAACTTCAAAGTAAATGTTAGTTGACCAGCCCACATCTTAGTAACTATCTTTACAAATTGCATATATATATTATACGAAGGTTCCAATTTAAGAACTTGGGTAAGAGAGAGAATTATTAAATCCCAATATTTAAACAAGGTTTGCTCAAAAGTTGAATATATTTTCTTTCTTGCCATTTAGATAGTGTATTATAGTATTTGAAGTTATACATATATATATACTTTTAAAATTAAGAGAGAGTTCTTATAATTTTTTATCATCTCATTAAATTTGAAGATTTGAAGATTTTAATTTATATTAGGATTGAAGTTTAATTAGTAATGGTTTTTGATCAATGAATGAATGAAAAATTGAATAAATTACTTAAATAATGTTTCACCAATATAATATTTCATGTATTCGTATCAATTATATTACCAAATGAATAGTTAAAATTAAATATTGGCCATCTAAAGGTCCAGAAAGATTACTCCTGTTGATAGCTAGTCATTAAGGGACATTGGTGTTTTTAAATTTTTGAAATTGTTTTAGAACTCTATTCAAAGTAAAAAAGTTTTTCCCCAAAAAAAAAAAAAAATCAAAATTTTTTTTGGTAAAGTTCAAACCCTATGGCTTTATTGAATTTGAAATTATTTATTTATATATTCAAGTTATGCATGCCATAATTTGAATAATGTATTTATTGAGCTCAACAATGAATCTAAATTCAACGTTTCTCTAGAGGAGAATTTAAATTCATCTTGTTAGCTTACTAAACCAACAAAATAAACATAAGCTAATAAAAATTATCAATATTCATAAATTTTAGACAATGAATAATAATATAAAAAAATATGGTAATTTATTTTTGATGTATAAAAAAAATGAAATATGAAACTATTAAAGATTATAATTGTTCATATATACAAAATGAAAGTTTAAGATTTTTTTGAAAAAAAAAAAAACTATATGTATTGACAAGAATGCTACATTTTTATTTTTTTACAAAGGAGAATGAAGAATTTGAATTTGGATTATAAATGCACTTATTATTAAAATGAGTTTAGTCAACCGCGGAGCCACAACTAATTTAGAGCGTGCACAGACACATTATGTACAGAAAAAAAAATTATGTATATATTTATATTATGTTAATTTATGACATTCCTAAATTTATTTAAGTGTTTTTCAAAATATCTTAAAAAATTAATATTATAACACCCATCAATTAAATTTTACAACAAATATAAATTGATAATATATAATTAATGATTTTATAAATTGTTTAGATTTTTATTATTAAAAATAAATTTTATTCATATTTTTTACTATATAGTCTATCAAATTTTTGATATTACTATTTTAAAAATAATTTTTTCTTAAATATTCAACATGAAAGTATGTGAGGTTGGATCAAAAATTGAATTATTTATTTTTTATTTATTAATATTTTGGAATTTATGTATTTATATTAAAATTAAATTAAGAATTAAATTATTTATTTGTTTATACATTTTAGCAATTTAATTTTTTAATATATTTTAATTTTTTTAATTTTTATATTAATAAAAGAAATAAGATATAATTTTGGCCATACTGTTTAGTACTAGGAACATATTGACTTTTAATATTTTTTAAGATATAATTTTGACTCTAACGTTATTAAAATTTACAATTCCGACCATTCTTACTGTTGACTTCTGTTCCTGGACTCCATAAGGATTAAAAAGTAATTGACAAATTATAATTTAGTCCCTGAAATTTTATTTATTTATAAAAAAATATTTTTTTATTAAATATATAAAAAATAAAATAAATTAATAACTAAATAAAATTTAATTATTTTATTTATTTAAAATTAAAAAATATTATTTTTAATTTAAAATTATTTTTTATTAAATTAAAATAATTAATTTTTATTTAACTATACTTTTCTAAAATTAAAATAAATAAAATTACTTTTTAATTATTTAATTTATTTTCTAATTTTATATATTTAAAAATTATTTTTATATATTTAATTAAAAAATATTTTTTATTTAATTAAATTAAAATAATTAAAAATGTATTTTTTTTTCTCTCATATATATATATATATATATATATATATATATATATATGAGACACTTTTAGTCATTTTAATAAATTTTAACAGAAAAAATAGATAAATGACCAAGTTTATTGACAGAATTAAAATACAAAAACTAACTGCGTTTTTTTTTTTTAAATACTCTCATCTCTAAATATCATCTTTTATATATATATATATATATTTTTTTTTTCTTACTTTTTTATTTAATTAAAATTAGAATATTAAAAAATATATATGAATAATTTTATGTATAATATTCATATACTATATTTTTATTTATTTATTTTATATATATTTTAATTTAAAATCAAAATAAATAATATTACTTTTATTTAATTATTTAATTTATTTTCTTATTTTTTGCATATTTGATTAAATTTTTTTTTTGTATATTAAAATAAAATTATTTTATTTTGTTAAATATGCAAAAATAATTTTATTTAAATAAATATACAAAAAATAAGAAAATAAATTAATTTTAAAAATTAATTATTTAATTAAATAAAAAATAATTTATATTAATTTTAAATTAAAATATACAATAATAAATAAATAAAATTATGTATAAATATTTTACATATAAAATTATTCACATATATTTTTAAATATTCTAATTTTAATTATTAAATAAAAAGCAAGAAAATAAAAAATAAAAAAAGAAGTTGACGATATTTTGATTAAATATATAAAAATAATTTTTAAATTTTATAAAAATAAGAAAATAAATTAAATAATTAAAAAAATAATTTTATTTATTTTAATTTTGGAAAAGTAAATAGTTAAATAAAAATTAATTATTTTAATTTAATAAAAAGTAATTTTAAAATAAAAATGATATTTATTTTAATTTTAATTAAATAAAATAATTAATTTTTATTTAGTTATTATTTTTTTATATTTTTTATATATTTAATTTTAAAAAATATTTTTTTTTATAAATAAATAAAATTTTAGAGACTAAATTATAATTTATCAATTTTTTTAATTCTTGTAGGGTTCAGAGACAAAAGTCAACAGTAAGAATGATCGAAATTATATGTTTTAATAATGTTATGGTCAAAATTATATCTCAAAAAATATTAAAAATTAATATACTCTTAAAATTAAATAATATAATCAAAATTATACATTTTTTCTAAAAAAAATATAATATAAATCGATATCCTTAATTTCAGGATACCGACTCTACCACTGATTTTAATAACATTTAAATAATCTTCATGCCGAGAAATCTCGAATTTATCAAAATCTTAATCGGAATCAATTTATAGATAAACATACAGTATTATTATTCTTATTTTTTTTAGAAAAGTAAAAGTTTTAATACTTATATCAGAAAGCAATTAATAAAGGTTGGAAGAAACATACAAGAGTTTATTCCATTTACCTAATTTAATTTATTTTAATTTAAAGTAGGTTCCCACTTTTTTACTTTCCATTTTCATTACTCCCAATTATTTTTGTTTCATTTTATAAATAACAACCAACAACAATAATGTAAAGTCACTATCTTGTTTCAACCAACATTGTATAGGAGGTTTATGGCTTATATAAAAAATCCATTTAAATCATGGCCTATCTTGTCTGCTTTGGTTGGCTGAAATTTTCCCAAGATAGTGCACTACTTGCCAACTAAGTCCCCTAACCAATAAAACTAATCATGCTTTTGATAAGCATATTCAAAAGTTTATGTTCCAGATATTTATTTGTCATCATAGAAGCATCCAATTATAAATTAAGAAGATAAAATAAATAATAAAAGAACATCCCATTATTTTCATGTTTTTTAACAATGATTCGCAAGTTTATTATATAAAAATAGATAAATAAAATTATAAAAGTGCCAAAAATTTAATTTTTTTTTAAATGATTGATAATGTAAGATTTAAAGTCCTATGCGAATGCTGAAGTGACTCACAATGTTATCGAAACGAAATTTGCAATTGGGACTTTCTCTAATATATGATTGCTAGTTGGAATTGAACTTATGTCTTTGTACATCAAATATGAAGTCTTTAGGCTGCATTCTTTATGTAGTGTCAACTTTGAAGGTTCAATTTAGAGGTCAAATGTTAATATGGCAGGAGTTAGGCAAAGCCAATTGGATTTGATAGATTTTGTTCTCATCTGAATCAGATTTAGAGTGGAATGCCTTTTAAAGCCACCCATGACATATGATTTTGGTTCATTATCCAATTATCTTAATATATAATGTAGCCAACCAAACCCATTTTGGCTCTTTATGTGTGTTTTCATGAAATAAATTTTTTGGGCTTAATTTGGTATGGGGTCTTTTATCAGTTACACTGAGGGGTTAAATTTACAAGTGGTATTAAGGACGAACATAGTTTAAGTAAAGTAAAAAATATAAAAATCTTTAAATTAAATTAAAATTTTAAAAAATTAATTATTAAAAAATTAATATCAACTTATTTAGAGAAAATATATGTATCGAATTATTTATGTAATTTGATACTGTGTGACTTGAAGATTTAGAAATTTGGATATAAATTTTTAATACATAAAAAATATATTATCAATTTATAATTATATAAATAAAAAATATTTAAGTAATAATATATTAATATAAAAAAATTATAAATTTATAATTTACCATCTGTATACATCAGAGTGTAATTAAGAAAAAATATGGTTTTATAATAAGGACTAAAGTATAGCGTTATTAAATAATTTTAGGAATCAAATCAATAATCAAGATTCATATTCAATATGCTATGTGGGCTTAAATAATGAACTCCAATATCATACCATTGCCTGCCCAATTTGCTTTATTTTGGCCCTAGAAGCTTTTGGATTTATAAAAATATCGAAAAAATAAGAAAAAAAATTATTTTTACTGTTGCAAAAATATTTTTTTAAAAATATTATATATTTAAAAATATTTTTTAAAAAATATAAAATATATCAAATATATATCAAAATATACTAAACATATATTAAACATATACCAAATATACCAAAAAAGGGTAAAAGTGAAAAAAAAAATTATAAAAAAAAAATAAAAAATCATATATTTATATAATTTTCCCTTAAATAATTTAATTTCAAAAATATTATCAACTCATCTAGCTCTGATAAGAGTAGCTTCTGTGGCCAAGCCATTAAAAAAATAAAATAAAATAAAATCCTATTATGAATTAATTATAAATCCATATATACACAATTGTTTTTCCTGGGGAAATAACTTTCTTGTACATCTTTTTTGCAATTGCTACCATGGAGAGAAAAGCTAAAACAAGTATCTCCACATGGTTACTAATTCATAATCACCATTAGAAACCACATTAGAAGGTGATTATGATTTTTATTCACCTTTGCAATATTACAAATAAAAGATTCAACAATAGCTACTATTAGCCAGCAAGTAATACCATTTATTATTGGGGTAATTAGAATGATTACTGTCATGTGAAAATCAACAGTTGCTTTTCATCAACAAGAAGGAACAACAGAGAGTTCTAAACAACCTCTCCATTCTTCACCTGGCTTTAGCGTGATTGGCTTCTCAATTGCTGCCCCATCAACACACAACATCTGTTTGTACTCTTCATCTCCAAAATCTACTATGGATTTGGACTTCTTCTCCCATGGATTCCATACCGCTATTTACAAGCATAGCAATAAAAAATATAACTGATCAAATCTCACCCAAATGAAATTATGAGTTTGTTTGGCATTTCATTTGTGTTCTATTTTTTCAAAGTAAATTTCATACGAGAGTACGGTTGATTCAACAGTTGCACTTAGTTGTTGGCCACTAATAGCAGTTGAATGTTACTGACACTTAACAGTTGAATTATAATATCATTTTATACAGTAAGGCAATAAGGCAAACACAATTGAAAATTTTCATGGTTAAAGATGATGATCTAAAAAGGCTTAAAGCAAGCTTGTTTTAGGGCTGATTTTAGGAAGGAAAAAAAAAAAAAGAGCTTACCCACATCAGGAAGTCCTTCTTTCCTTATAAGAAATGTTCGTTTTCTCTCATGATCAAACACAGCAACAACATTTGAAGAACTAAGATAAACTCGATCCACCTGCAAATTACAAATAATTAATCATTTTCCTTTGATTAATCACCAACGTATTATAAGAAATTATTGGACCATTTCAAGAACATCTAGTAAATCTATTACTTTTATTACCTCAGATTCAAATGTTAAGGTATCTCCTTGTTCTGTGAATCGCTCCTTTTGGCAAAGGTTGTCAAGATAGTCGAGAGTTTCCAACCCTTCTACTCTTACTTCACTGTTGATCACCAAAATATATTGCTATTACAACTAATGAGATTAAATTCAGAAACTATTGAAATATCCCAAGCAAATTCATAAACTTATGCGTTGATTTGAAAAAATATGGAAAGTTCAGGATTTATATACCTGATGTCCGAAATGGAGAAATATGTGTGGTAAGCAATTGAGAAACTAAAAGGCTTGCAATTGACATTCCTTATGCGTGACAGCAAAATTAGGTTCCCATCTGCTGCTAAAGAAACTCTAATACGAAATTCAAAACTGAAAATAATAATCAACTTCAAATTAATTATTATATTCATTCATCTGATTTGAGAAAGTGTGCTTAATATTAAGATCATATCATATTCATACCTATGTGGCCAGATCTTTAGATCTTCTTTAGATGGTTTAAGTAGCAAGTTAATATCGGCTTTACCATTGGAATCATTAGGATGCAATGGTGGTGGATTATCATCAATCACCCAAATTTTCTTCCTTGCAAATCCATTTTGTTCTAATGCTCCTTGATTTCCAAACTTTTAACACAGTATTAAATTAGCTAGAGGTTTCCAAGATTGAGACCATAAACAAAAAATTTTAATAATCTATAACGTTGTTTTCAACAGTAATTTAAATAGTAATGTCGAATAGACCTGTAATAAGCTCAAAATACCTGGGGAAAGCAAATAGGAATTCCTCCTCGCACTGGATTTGGTGGCTTGAAAATTGCCTGAAAACCACGAGAATCAAGAAATAATGAGCATATGAAATTATCAGTGTAATTGTTGAGAGAATGAAAGGAGAAAATCTCATTCTAATTGCATAATAAAAAAATCAAAATATATAAATCTACCTTACTACTAGTGAAGAGCAATTCTTCTCCCTGATCTGTCTTCCAAGACAGGACTTGTCCTCCATGTAAGCTAACCTGAATTAACATGACATAAATGTAAGCAAGAAATGAAATTTACAAGAAAAGAGAAGATGGGTAAAAGGAAAAAAGGATTTCTGACCCGAGCTGAAGCTCCTCTAGAATTACGAAGAATAATCTGATCAATTCCATTTCTATCTTTAGTTATTTCAACTGCTGCTCCCTGATCAGTGGCTGCCCCAGAATTATTCATAGTGAAAACAGAATCAAGGTTACACAAAAAACAACAAACCGCAACAACACACAAAAACTCTGTTTCTCTCTGTTTTATACTCTGAGGCTCTGAGCCAAAAAGAAAGAAAATCAAGAAGAAAAAAAAGAAAAGAAAAAAAGGAAAGAACTCTTGAGCAGTTACTGAAACAGTTGAGAATCTCAACTTTCTCTAAGCACCTTTCTTGTGACAAACCTTAATTTTCCCGTGAATGAAAAACCAGAACGCAACTACCAATTTTTTTTTTAATTAACTACCTTAATAGTAATTAACTTGACTTGGTTTGATTGAATGTTTCTTTCTTTCTTTCCCTTGGCTTGAAAAACAGATACAGATTATCCAAAAACTCAAAATCAGTATCTTTCAAGCCGTTACCCAGATGACACAACTTGTAGAATTCAACAAGAACCAATTAAATCGTGTTGAGACCAAAATTGAAACTTTTAAAGACCCAACAGCAGTTTCAAACTAAACATTTATGATAGGAACAGTTTTTTAGTGCCTAAGAAATTAAAGAAAGGGCAAGTATAGTCAAGAATGGATCACAACTTTTCCAAGAAAGAAAATTAAATTGAAAAAGATTAGATATTTTTCCAAGATTGGGTACGACCCGGTCCTAACAATAAAAGAAATACGGAAAGGCCATACATTAATCGAAGACAAGAATATACCATAAAAAGGAAATAGAAAATCATCAGAAGATGTGTGACAGACTGATAAAAATGAATAAAATTTAGTACCCACTTGTGCATATTATATAAATATAGTAAAGAAATTAATTAGCAGCCATTGGCTTTAGGTTTTGTAGCGTGGGGATGATGTGGTAGGTTTGGATTCTTAAGAACTGGTGATGTGGACTCGAGGATGAAACATGCGACCATGATTACCAGAAAAAACTAATAACTAACATTTGAATGGTGGAATATTCAAAGTTTTGGCCCTTAGAAAAGATCCTTTTAGGTGTTTAAATGCTTGTCAGGAACTTGGAGTTCCATTTTTATTTATTTCAAAATTCAAACAAAAGAGGAAAATTAATAATGAAAGATAAGGTTCCCATCTTTTCTCAAAATCTATTACATCAATGGAATGTATTATATACAAATTACAAACATAAATTAGATTGTAGGATGTTGAATTCTCCATAAAAATACCTCATTTTCTTTTTACTAATTTGATCAAGATTCGAACTCGTAAACTTATGATTTTGAATATTAATCAGTCAAAAGTATTTGATATTAGAAACACCCTTTAAATTTCATTATAGCAAGCAAATTAGACTACCCACAAATTTCTTTTTCCTAAGAAGAAAGAAGTGGTAGACACGCAATTTAAAAAAATAAATAAAAAAGGAATTAACTTGTTCTTGCAGTGAACATCTGCTATCGAATCTTAAAAAAAAATTAAAAAAAATATTAATAGTATTAGTTGTATTTGTTACGAAACCCTACATTTATTTTAACTGTTGCAATTATACATGATTTGAATTACCATGATAACGATTTGTTATTAATTACACAATTGACTTTAGTATTTGTTATATTCATCCATTGAATACAAATATATATATATATATAAATAAATAAATAAAGTCATATGCATTATTATTTTCTTTCCAAAAAAAAAATTAAAGTCATAAACTGTATCATTTGAAGTTTGGAATAAATAAATGAGTAAATTATTATTTGGTCCAGACCAAAATGCCTATTGCTCCAATGTCTCTAATCTTCAAATCATCAAACTTGTTGCTACTCTTATTTGACAAAATAGGATTTGCCTTTCATTAAAGACTTCTCATCCAGTGGCTTAAACTGAAAAAAAACAAAAAAAAAAAAACAAAAGATGGTTATTGACATCGATGGAGGTGTTAATGATGGTTGATTATTAAGGAGAGAGAAGGGTAATAATAATGGTGACTTAGGATAGTAGATTTCAGTGATGGACTGACGATTCATTGGTTGGAAGCAAGGTAGCGGTAGTGAAGAAAGACGTGAGAGATTTGGGGAGACAGAATTTTGGGGTTATGAATGAGGGTATTTTAGGAATAATTTTTTTTAAAAATATTTTAATTAGAAAATATGAAAAAAATTGGATAACATGAATAAATAATCCGATGAAATTAAAATTGAGAATTAATTAGTTGATTTTTAAAAACGTAAGGATAAATTAATTAATTAGATCAAATCTCATAAACAAAATATTAATTTACCTTAAATAAAATTATACTCCTATACAGTTATGCTTGGTCAGATCAGATGATCAAATATAAATCCATGTAAAACACAGAATAATTTGCTGTTTTCAGGGGACATCCAGTACCTGTAAGTAAAAGCAAACCAAACATGTTCTTACCTAATGGTTGGTAGGAAAATTTGGAAATATCACATTTTTATGTAGTAGGACCCCACAAAAGGAGGCTTTAGACCCTTAACAAAAACAGGGCCATAGTTATGAATTTCAAAGGTTGGCATGTTCTAGCCAGTACTACCAGTTTCATCCCCTTAATTTTGACCTACTTTTAAGAATCAAGAAACAAATATAGAACACATGTAAACAAGGGAAAAGTTGCGGACACGGATATGTACCCGATATACATGGATATAATTATTCGTATAAAAGTTGTTTTTTTCGTGTTGAAAAAGTATCTGACATATGTAAATAGACTAGAAATAACAATGGATTTAATTTAACCATTTGTTGTGCTGTCATATTCAACCATAGGTGCAATGCACCTTCCTCTGTGTAGGCTGAAGGGTATTTACCCTTTCTTCGTAAAGTCATTATCTTTACTTTTACAAATTGCTCTTTTGACTTAAATTTGCCTTAGAATGCACTTCCGGCCTAACCTTTCATAGCATATACTACAAGGTTTCGTACTCCAGATAAGAATTCCAATACAATATTCATTATTTTTGTCTCAGCCAATGCAAAGATTCTGGTATTCCAGCAGTTTTGGGTTGTTGCTTCTTTAAATGGCAACAAAACATGAAGAAAATTAGTGGATAAACTGCAAAGAATGAAGGAAATGAACAGTCTAAACTGTTCTGACATTTCATAACCAGATGTATAATACAAATAACCCTGCTCTCACCCAAAAAATAATAAGTTCAAAGATCCCACTACTTATCCCTTGCAGATTTAAAACCCTGCTTCTATTATTTTATGCATACACAGTTCATATAGTTAATTAATATAGTTAATTTTTTACCTATGTCAATTGCAGGATCAAAAAGTTTCTTAGATATGGGCTCATATCATACTCATCTTGCAACAACAGTATCTGTACTAGATTTTGGCTCCAACATCATATGAAGCTTGGCTTCAGAATTGAGCTTCTTGTAGCAATTTGAGAATTTTGTAGTGTTATCAGGATCAAACTGACTTGAATGTTAATCTTTCAGCTTCTCCTGCAATATCAAACTCAAGTTAGCACTAAATGAAGGAAAGATTATAAATGCTGCTTCCATAGATAGCGGGCAAAACTGAAAAATCCCTTGTGATTCCCCAGACTTAATAAAAAAAAAAGGGGTTAATCTTCAACCGATATTTTATGGTTTGTGTATTTTTGTATATAGAAAAAAATAGAGGCTACCTTTTATGCAGCAATTTCTAGCCTTATTTTTTTTCAGTTGATTGATTTCAGATTTAAGGGCCATATTCTCCCTGGATGCAGATTCAAATGACACCTTAACTGCATCCATTTCAGCCTGGAAAAGAAGAATCTCATGAGCTACAAGACAAACAGAGCTGAGCCAAGAAAGAAATTGAAAGCAAAATCAAAGAAATATTATTGCAAACCTGCTCCCGAAACCAAGACGTCCTGGCAGACTCTGTGTACGTCACACTTCACCTTACACGACTTGAAATTAGTCGTACGGTTTCGAGGATACGCAAAAAGATTTGTCGTATAACTAGTCGGCGTGGGATAATTATTATAATTACTATTTTTTGTTTTAAGCGCGGGTTGCTGGGTGGAGTGGTTGTGTATTTTTACACAATAATTTTTAACGTATTTTATTTTAATTATTTAAAAATATTATAAAATTTTTATAAAATTATATTTTAATAATATTTAATGTAACGAATTTATTGAAATATCAATTTAAAATAAAATTTATTATATATCATTTACTTATCAATAAAAAAAAAAGAAATTAGATAATATTTTATTACACAATATTATTCTTTTGTAATTATAAAACAGTGAAAATTAATCTTTAAATTAAATAGTTTTCTATTTTCAAGAGAGGAAAGAGAGGAAAGAATTGAGTGGGGTAGGTTTCTATTATTAAAACCGTACATTATTTTTTTTTTCCTTGAGAATGACGTGAATCTTTATTTATAATTAAAAGTAATACATTTTAATCTGAAATTATAAAAAAATAAATAATAAATAACTTGAATTTCTTTAATATTCTCATATCATACTGATAGAATATTAAAATTAGCAATTTGAAGAAAAATTTACTATATATATAAAGATTATTAAGTTATAAATGAACTATTTTTATGTTTTTGAATAAGTCTGATTGTTTAAATATCAATAATAAATTCAAAATCATAACAATAAACTCAAATGCCATAAATAATTTAAAAGATCAAAATACTTTTACAAGAAAAGAGCATATTATTTTTATAAAAGAAAAATAAGTAAATCCAATAAAAACAAAAAATCCTAAAAAAAAAAGACTAAAAAAAGATGAATAATAATAAGTTTATGTAAAAAAAAAGATTAACATATTTACAAGAATAATTTTTTATTGAAAAGAAATATTGAAGTAAAAAAAAGAAAAAAGAAAAGGAACTACCTCTTATCAAAAGAGAAGATCGAAGGTAGTTTAAAAAAAATATTAAAAGAGAAACATAAAGAAAAGAAAGAAAGAAAGATGGCTAGGGTTTAATCATATAAAATTGGCGTCAGTGTTTTTCTTATAGAGAATTAAACATAAAAAATAAATTGAGCTTTTATATCACATAGTTGAATGTTTCAAGCAATTTAATAGTATTAAATATTATTCTTTGATGTGGCATTATTTTTGTTTGGATGTCGGAACCACATTTTCAATTAAACGCATTCACTTTTGTTTAATGTCAGAATTGAGAAGCAGAGCAGTTATAATAGTGATAATAAATAATTACATGTGAAATATTATGTTACTTATCAGAAACTGATAGTAAGTCATGAACAGCACACAAGCATCAAACTTCATTCTCAGAACATAATTAGAAAACCTTCTCTTAACAAAATATGAGATCACTGTAAGATATGTTTCAGAGACTAAAAGAATTTGATTTAACTAAATTGTGCTGAACAAAACAAAGCTAGTAAAATCCAGGAATGAATTGGGTTTTCACGTTATAGTACATTGCTATGGAGAAAACTCTCATTGGTTTTACAAAATTTTCTTCAGGTTGATGCATGTTTCTTGCATACAAAGATTTTTTCTAAATCCTGATTGGCATTTCAGAGGCAAGGAATGACATATAACCTCTTAAATATACCACGCCACAATTTCGAGGCACTGGAATCAACTCACTATATATGAATTGCATGAATCTTTGTGCGTGTACCTCGAAAAGCATTAGAAACAATGCATGAAAAAGAGTGGCTTCCCAATTCATTTGAATCTACAGATTATATCTGTCAATAACTGAAGTGAGTCTAATCACACAGCTGCACATATCGCCCCTGAAATATCACACAGAATTAACCAAAAAGTTCAGTACAGTCTCTTCTAGTTGAGAATAAACTAGTACAATCAGCAATTCAGCATAGTAAATAACCAGTATTGGTACAACCAAGAGTGCAAATCATGCCACAGATCCATTGAAGCGTACAAGCTATTACTGAAATCCCCAAGAAATTGTGAGATTATTGAAACTACTAATTATTTTTTGCAGATCCAAAAGCTATCCCCTATTAGTGAGACCAACTCAACTTTGAAATAAACTCCATCTTTCTCACTTTTGTCACGTGAGGAGCATCACAACTCGTATGACCATCTTTCTGGTTCACCAAGAATTTTTCCCTTGTGAAATTCAATATTTGGAAATCATCGACGGTTGCTAATTGTGAGTGTGTGCGTGTATGCTAGCGAGTAAGACGAATACCTGTTGACCATGAGGAGCAACAAAACTTCCCTTCATCAACGTGTTTTACATCAAGCCCAATGAACCATGACCCAGTACTGACATCATCATGGGCATACGTCCGGAGAATAGACCTGTGAAATATACATGGTCAACTCACTGAAACCATAGACCTGTATATGGTCAATGAGTAGACAAGGAAAAGAACCACCTGTTAATTGAAATAAACTGTGCCAAAGCTTGTGAAATGGCATAGATTTCTCCTGAAGCATGTCTAAAATATCTGCACCACAAAGAAGATTTTAGAACTACAGATTTTAAGAGCAAGGTACAGTGTGATGACATAGCATTAGAAGCATGTTGATTATTAAATGTTATTGTACACAAGTATGACCTGGAAGGCATGCAACTATTTTGTTTAGCACAGCACAAAACATTTAATTGGCCATTTACATATATGAACCAATTCACTCAATTTGATAATACAACAGGATGCCACACATATAAGACGGTGACAGCATCATCAGCGTCCTTACTCTCAAATAAGTTACAAAAATCAAATATTATGCTTACGATTTTCCATCACCGAATTTCCACCAGTCCGGTTCATACCATTTATGATTCCTACAAAATGCAGACCATACAAGGATGAACATTATATAATTATTGAATATAATTTATCCTCCACTAGGAGAAAAGATTATCCTTAAAACATTTTGATCAAACTTACATTTCAGAGAAAACTTCGCCTGATTTCATACACCCAATATAAGCACGAGGCTTATCCAAATGAGTGGAAAGTGTTGCACCCAGGGCATCTGCATCACAAGGACAAGTCATAATAGTCAATCTAAAATGAAAATACTATAGTTGTGTAGAACCCAAGCTTTCCAAATAACCAAGGTAGATAAAAATTATTTTTCCCAATTTTTTAGGAGACTGATTCTTTCTTTCTTGTTTGTTTCATCAGTAATTTGAAACCTAGTAATTCAAATGGTATATTAACAATTCAGCAATCTGATTTGAAACAATAACCTAGATGTGAAAGAAGTTGAGAAAGAGAGGACTGAACAGAGTTGTGAATGAGTCCTTTTACATAACATACAAGGCACTTTTTCTAGCAGATTCAAATGATGCAGATTTGACTTTATTGACATAGGGGATTCACTATTTGTTTACTACCTAAATGAACTAATATAGACAACATACCAATATTAACAAAAACATCATCATTGACCTTAACATAAAACTCAGCATTCCAGTTCTCTACAGCATGTGTAAAGAATAATTTTGTCTTTTTTGGATTCTCCTCAGTTGCCTCCACTTGTCCATCCTGTAGAGGCAAAAAAGGATGTAAATGACATACTAATGTTTACTTATTTAAATTACCCAACATGATAACAACTAAACTCTTATATATGCATGAACAAAAAAGAGGATGTACATCAGGGCCCTTAAAATGAATATGAGAAACTATAATTTTTTAAAGCAGAACTGAAGTTAGCTTATTTCCTATTAACTAAAATTTAAGGTTGCACTGCTGAAATCAATAATTAAATTTGCCCACAAAGTTTTTCAAATGCTTGGGCTCAAAAGCTAGGGATTATTTGCTTTTCTGGATGGAAAAATTAAGGAAATATTTAATTAAAAAAAATAAAGGACTCGTTGAGAGCTTAAACCAAGCAAAATATTCCAGAATTCACTTCAATTGACAAGTTAACATACAAGGACAATGAAGTCATTAGTCTGCCTATTTTCACTGTCAATCTCCCTGTCCAAACTATCTCCACGATTTGCACTGCAATATAGATGAATTTAAAATTAACAAAACACTGAAAAATAAGCACTTCTATCATGTAAAAATAAATCATAAAAAATAGATACCTTCTTCCTATGACAAATCGTAAAACAATGCCCTTTTCATCCTCCAGTTTTTTAAGAGCTGCACCTGCACATATTCTAACTTTGAAATTAACTACTATTTAAAGAAACTTAGATAATACAGTGAGAATTATGATTAACAAAGAAATGGAAACAAATACACGAGTATATTGTTTACATGATAATTGCAATCCCTTTTCTTTTCTCTTTTTGGAGGAAAATAAATTCCTAGTGCCAAATGCAAATAGTTGCAGATTATAACTTAGTTAAGTTCAGCTTAAGTTATGTTGGTCGTCACTGGGATATCCAGTCCAGTACTCCCCTATACATTTACTCCTATACAATTGTACCAAAATTGTATTGGTATGTAATTTGATATATAAATTGTTTAGATTAGCAAAGACAAGACAAAAATCAATGCTGATTACACCCCCAAAAAATAATTTAAAAAAGGTGAAAAAAAAAAGAGAAGGGGAGGAAGTTTATTTACCTTTAGGCATCCATGCCTTCCGAATTGCATCTCTGTTCCTCTTGCGGCCAAAGGTAGTAATAACTCCAACAACAGCTAAAAGCTTCTTCTTAGAATGATCATCCTTCTTGTCTACAAAGTGCTTGGAAACAAAACCTGCTTGCCTAGCTGCAGCCAAATCCATCTCAACAGCTGATAACTTCTTCTGTTGCTCCCTAAAAGAACAAATGAAACTTTCATTAGAATTTGTCAAATTTGAACCTCAAATATAGAACAACAAGTAAATTCACCTGCAGCCTATAATTTTTAGAGTATCATCAACAGATATGGCAGATTTAACCTGAAAGAACAATAATTTCATAGTTATTAAACCAAAATATTTACGTAGGAGTTCACTTCATGAATCAAGATCAAAACTAACAAGAATAATTCACCTGACCAGTTCTTCTCTCAAATTCTTCAATTAAATGCAATCTATTCTCTGCATCCTGCCATAGACTGCCATAACACACGCAATTGTATCGAAATTCTATGATTAACGCATTCAAAACACGGCATAAATTGGAAATAATAAGTGACTCACCGGCCGGCGACGTAAATCGTGGCCATAGTTGCAAACATGGTTAGCAAAAGAGCCGAAACTCGAGACCCGAAAGCCGAACCGCCGCCGCCACCAGATAGCCGGTTACCTGATCCCCGGCTACGCATTTCTTAAATTTTATGTATCGGATCTAGAATAAGATTGAAGAGTTCGTTTTATTATGAATCTAAGAACAGAGATAGAGAAATTCGAAGAGTGTTTGGCTGATGAATGGGACGTTGTAACTGAAGAATTCAATTCAATTTTAATTTAAAGATTGTTTTGGTTTTTGGGTTTCATTTAAAGGGATAAATGTAAAAGATTTTTTCTCTTTTTCAATTAATGGTGTTTGTTACAAATTGCAGACTTTTCCTTTTAAAGAAAAAAAAAAATTTATTTATAATATTCAATTTGAGGAAGTAAAATAATTAATACTGCCAAGTTTAATTATTTTTAAATAAAATATATTTAAATTATATAAAAATTAAATGCTTTGTTGGATCAAATTATTCTATATAATATTAAAATATTTCAATTTTACAATATAATTTTTATGAATTAATATTCGATAAATTAATAATATATATTATAATAATTTTTTACAATCGCAATTTAAATTAATAAATTAAATTAATAATTTTAATAAATTAATAAAATAATATTTTTTTTAAATCCTTATATAACTATATAGTCTCATTCATATTATAAATTAATAATTTATCAATATTTTATATAAAATAAAATATTAAAATATGATTAAAAAATTATTTTAAATCTAAATAATTATACTAATATATTTTTATTTATTTCATTTAATTTATATTTAATTAAATATATTTTTTTAATTTATTTAATTTATATTTAATTGATATTTTTTTTCATCATAGTCAATTGGTCACATTTTCTTTAATTCATTTAATTTATATTAAATTAATTATAAAATTAATAAAATATAATAAATTTTTAATTAATTAAATAAATATTTATTAAATTATAAATATTTTTTATAAATTAAGGCATGATTAAAGTGGGTAATGAGTTATTATTATTTTATTAAATTTAAATATTATATTATAATAATTTTAAATATTAATATAAATAAAATACGTGAATCAATTTTATTATATATAAATTATTAAAATTATGATAAAAATATATAAATATACAAAAATTTTAATTAAAAATTATAAAAATATATGATAAAAATTAATGATGTGACTTGGATTTGAAAAGAGTTAATTGGCATATGATGAAAAAAATTATAAACAACTGTTTAACTTATTTTTATTATATATATAGAATATAGATTAGTTCTTTTATTAATTTTATTTATTGTTGTTATCAATATTTTTAAAATCGAATCGATTAAAAAATCGATAAAAATAAAAAATTAAAAGATTAGAGATTTAATCGGAGTCAAATCAGTTAAACTGAAAAAAATCGATATACATATATAATTTGACATTTATTATATATATAAAGAAAATAAATATAATTTGATATTTATTATTTTTTATTAAAAATAAAAAAATTTAAAAAATAAAAATAATTTTTTTTTTTTTAATTCTGAATCAATTCAACCGATTCACCGGTTTATTAATTTTTTAATCAGTTTTTAGGAGACAAATTTTTTAAATTGACCGAACTAATTCATAATTTAATTTTCAATTTTTTTAATTTGATTAATCAATTCAATCCGATTTTAATAACTTTCGTTGCTATATAATATTTTGGTCATAAATATCTGGGTTTCATTTTTACATGTCACTAAAATTCATGGTATTTCACTTAAAATTGAATTTGAAGAAAGTGAAATTACACTAGTATAAAAAAAAAAAAATAAAAAATGAAAGTAACACATTGTCAAACTTATTAACAAATGAAATGAGATACGATTTAATATACTTTTTTTTTGGAATAATTTTTATTTGATATTTTACTAGCTGAATTTTATGTATTATAATTTATTTGGATATATAGAATATGATAAATTAAAATTTGTAAAATATTTTTTGAAATTTAAACTTTGAAAAATATTAAATTTCTTTGATGCTTAGTTTTAAACTTTTTTTATAAACAATTTGTATATTTTAGGCCTTAAAAAAGATTATAGTTATTTTTTTTTTAATATTGATTGGAGAGAATCTTAAATATGTTATCTGTAAAATATGTATTTATTGTTAAGCCAAATAAAAATTATAGATATTATCACAAAATTGAATTTAAATTACTTGATTAACATAAATTAATTCCGTCGAGAACTAGAAGCAGAAGGAAGAGTTTTTTGGTGAAAGAAAGGAGAATTTAGGGGCAAAACCGGAAAATAAAAGGGAAAGAGAGTTTTGAGAAGATGGATAAGGTAAGGAGCCCTTTCAAGCTATAACAGTTGTGTGGGGAGGGAAAGGAAAAAGGAAGCAATCGCATAGTCTACTAGTACTGAGAATGGCGAGTGTAGCTTCGCTCTGGAGCACTTTTCTAGGGTGTAGGCAACAGCTTTCGGCAACTGTGGCAGCAAGGCCAAATTCAAGTCCAAGGTTTGTAAGGATCGAAGCCAAAACCAGAACTAGACGTGAAGACAGGACTGCTCGTCATGTCCGAGTCAGAAAGAAGGTGGGTGTGGTGTATTCATTTATCTTTTGCTAAGAGGCTCAATTAGGTGTAATACTTTTCAATTATTTCGGGAATTGAGTGCTTTTACAATTGGGTTTGCTTAATTGCTTTATCCTCTTTACATTGCTTGATTACATCTTTTATTGTGTTATTTCATATTTATAGTCTAGTAAATTGAAGATTGAGTCATAAAGTTGGCATTTTTACATTTACATTGTTCGTGGAAGCAATTTGAAGCATGAACTCTTGTGGGTAGTGTTGGATTACGCATAATTTACAAGAAATAAACCCTGAGCTTGAGAGAGGAAAATTCAGCTTTCTGGGTCATGGCATATAGCCAATTTGAAGCGTTGTCAGGAATGACATGACAGCAGAAGTTTTTGCTTAGCGTGTGAATTACACTTACAATTACCAATATTTCAAGGAAGATAAACTAGCGTGTTTTCCTCTTTGAATGAATGAAGCACATCTAACCTTAGTTCAGTCCTAATTCTTGCTGCTAAAGTGAGATATTTAAGCCATCTCTTATTCACATTAAAAATTAGTCTGACCTACTGACACCATTTAAAAGCGAAGGCTGAGCAATTGCCCTTCTTTTTATAGAATCAAATTTGTTGGGATTGTATCTTGGACCCTGTTCCCAACTCAGTTGATGTATCTGTACCATCTTTTTAATTGTTTTGTTATGATGGTATAGTTTATGCGCACGTCTAAATTGCTAGTGTTGGTTTTATGTGGTTTAGCATCTGCCTGCTTTTAATTCTTGTTCTCTCAGGTTGAAGGAACTCCAGAGAGGCCAAGGTTGTGTGTCTTCCGATCCAACAAGCATCTCTATGTCCAGGTGATAGATGACTCGAAGATGCACACACTTGCTTCAGCTTCAACAATGCAGAAACCCATCTCTGAAGAATTTGACTATAGTTCCGGTCCTACCTTGGTAAGATTAGCTGGGTATTTTAGTTGGGCCAGGTTAAGTTAATTTTAAGTTAACTTAAACTGAATGTTAAGTAAAGTCACCTGGGCCAGTTTAGTTGCTAGCTGAGTGTGCCTATGCTTGATTGTGGCAGCACAGTTCTGTCAATTAAATGAGTAGATATTGTAAGCTTAGCCACTCAGGAACCCTAGGTTATTTGATATTGTGTTGGAGCTTGAGATGGCTGGCCCAAGCTTTGTGTAGAATACAATTTAGGGAGCTCAAGCCTGGTCAAATGTGCTAAGATGAGTTAGAAAATCTGATTAGTTAGACATGTTTGACCATTTTGTTGCTGGTATTGCTCATTGAATCTGTGTTTTTTCCCCCTGGACTAGATTTCAAATTGTTGAGTATGATGTTCTACACAATACTCCTAGCTTATTGCAAACATTTTATTTTAACCAGGAAGTAGCTAAGAAGGTGGGTGAAGCCATTGCAAAATCCTGTATGGAGAAAGGGATAACTAAAGTGGCGTTTGATCGAGGTGGATACCCATATCATGGACGTATACAAGCGCTTGCTGATGCAGCACGGGAAAATGGCCTTCAATTCTAAGATGTAGTTGTTTAGTTCCTTTTGAACACTCATTTCCTTTTAACTTTGTGAAAGAAGATGCATTAACGTGTGAACGAGACAATTTTTAGTTGTTTGAAAATGCAATATGAAAAGGCTCGATTATCTTTAGTTCTTTACAAATTCCTTTTTTAAAAATTTGGAAATAGATATTCAAATTGGACTTGATGATTAAACTGATGGTCAGAATCCTCGTTAGATTGCACTACTAATCTTCTATCTCCCAAGGCTGTAGCTGGAATGGATAAGCCATAATTGCTTGGAATAACAACTTAATGCAACTTGAACTTGATTTCCATAGGAAGGAAAGGTTGTTGGGGTAGATCAGATGGGGTAAATGATAAAATTTTAGGTCAGTCAAACATGAGATGGTTATGGCAGCAAATGGTTTTATGGAATGGTCTTGGGAGGAGGGGAGGCAGAATGGATCCATATTTCACTGAAATTGTCAAATTAACATACTGATATTAGATGGGGTTAATAGTATGGCACTTACAATGTTTGCTTTATTTAAGAACACAGTGAGTTCGAATGTATGGCAGCAATTTGATTCCCAACAAATTGCTTTTCTTGCACCATTGATTGAGAGATGTCTTATTTCTGGTTGATGCCCATGTGGGAGGAAGGTTTTAGATTGAACACATATACGTAAATAAATTCTTAGTCACACAAGCATGCATATATATATATATATATATATCAATTTGGCCAATGATACATGAATTCCCAAAATCCTGTTTGTCCATTCATGCCATACATGCCTTCAGTTGATATTAGCCATAAGCATTGACTCTCACATCTGGCATAATCCCTTGCGAAGGAATAGGCATCAAAATGATACTGTTGTACATTTTCCCATTCCATGTCACAGTAAAATAGTGTGGTCCCCCCTACATTGACCGAAAAGTCCCAGCCAAATTCGTTTCCATCTGCTATGTTCTGCTGGCCAAGATCATCGTCTTTGGACTGGCAATGAATCGTCATGTTTTTCCCATTGCCTAGTCTGTTCATAATACTTGCGTGCACCGAGTCTGAAAGAACCAGGTTGCACAAGCTGAATGCCAGGACAAACATCAGAGTATAGGTGATTCTTCTTGGGGTTTGCATATTGTTGCTGGAATCACTACTGGTTCGAACACTTCTGATGTGGCGATCAGCAAAGCAGCAAGGCTATTTTAATTACTTTATATGCAAGCCAAGCTTGATATTGCCTTACTTATACAGTGGTACATGCTAGGCAACAATTTAGGTATTATTTGACAATAATATTGGTCTTATCAAGTTATGAATACAATGTGAGATGTTGGAAGAATTAAGGGACTAGGTAATATGGCTCCTTGCCTTGAATATTTTAATTACTGAAAGACGATATTTTGACATTGGGATTGATGTAACTATAGAATTCCTTCTGGTAAGGACAATTATAATTGCTGTAATGTGAGAGCTGTATTAACCTATTATGCTTGGCAGCAATATTAGAAACATGTAGCACAATATTGATGAATTGTCCAGTGCTAAAAGGCCTATCTCTTGGACAACAAATTGAGCTCAAGCCCAACAAAACAATGAAACTTTGAAACAGACGTAGGTTTTGGGTTCTGGAGTGGCTTAATGGGTAACATTGGGCTAAGTCCAGTAAAATAAATGGCGTTTTTTCAAGAGAATTTTACAAAAATATCGAAAAAATAAATTAAAAAAAAACTATTTTTACTGTTATAATTTTTTTTTTCAAAAATATTATATACTTAAAAATATTTTTTCAACATATATTAGATATATATTAAAAACATACCATATATATTAAATATATATAAAAAATGATGAAAGTGAAAGAAAAAAAAATGGTAAAAATAAAAAATATATATTCGAGTAATATTCCTTTTTTTTTTTCAACTGATTTTTGGTTATTATTTTTTGGGCTTTTTATAAAAATACAGTAAAATTAACAAAATATTTCAAAAATACCGCTGCAACAATATATATATAAAATTAATTAAACAACTACAAATATTCAGTAACTTTACACAGCCAATGTCCCCACCCAATCTGCAGCCTGCCTCACCTAATCCGAGTTAAAATAGGGTTGAGGATAATTTTACAGAATGATTTATCATGTGTCTAATTTTAGGTATCTAAAATTTTTTATAAAAATTTTAAAAAATTATAATTAGATAGTGTTTCATATAATGAATCTATTGATATATTTTTTATATTAAACAAAAATCAAATGGACAGAAAAAAATATATTATAAATTTTGTATATTATATTTAACAGTCTAGATTTAATATATTTATAATATATTTTTAGCTGTTTATTTGATTTTTGTTTAGTATAAAAAATATATCAATGATTTCATTATATAAAACACTATCTAATTATAATTTTTATAAAAAATTTTAAATAACTAAAATTGGACACATATCCCTCCACCTGTTAAAATATCATTTTTTCTGTAAATAGTTTTAGAGAGAGAGAGAGAGAGATACATAGTTAGGTTCTAATTATTGCTGTATATTAATAGTTAGGTTCTAATTATTGCTTTACATTAATTTAATTATTTTTTCTTTAATTTTATTTTTAGCACGACAATCTCCATAGATTTTGCTTTTGACTAAATCAATGGATGCATTAAATTATGATGGCTACTTATTAATAAAGTCTCCATAAATTTTGTTTTTAGTATTGATATTGATTGATTTATTTAAGTGTGAAAATAGATGAAGTATTTTTAAAAAATAATTATATATAAATAAGATATTTAAATGATTAAAAGATTAAAATTTCGTTTGATACAGTTTAAAAAATAATTTTTTTAGGTGAGAAATTAATTTTGGCTCAGTTTATAGTGTTCGGTAAATATCAAAATTAATAAAAGCAATTATCTAGATAGTTAAAATTTAATTATTTAAATAAATTAAAAATTGGAACCTTTTAAAAAAGTTAAATTTTAAATTAAACGCGTAGTTAATTTTAAAAAATTAATAGACAAAAATATTCTTATGAGTTTATAAACAATTTTTAAATTGTATTTTATCAAACACAAATATACAATAATTACTTTTAAAAATATCACTTTTAAAAAAATAAATTTTCTCTATATAAAAAATTATTTTTATAAATTAGATCAAATTAGACCTAAGAGATAAAATAAAAAGTAATTTTCATTCGACAAAAGTGATGGAAATATTAATACCTTGGCTTTTGAGCCTTTTTATTTCAAAGTTATAAAATTCAGATATTTAACATTTACAAAAATTTTTTTGAGACCTTATTAGCTAAAATTTTGAAAATTTAAGATTTTTTTTTACTTTATTATTAAAAAAAAGTATTATTATTTTTTTATTATATAAAAAAAATTAAAAATTATATTAATTAAAATATTTTATTCCTATTGAATATATAGAATAAGTTCATATATTCAGTGTAAATAAAAAAAAAAATTTTTAATTTTCTGCAAATTTTAATTTTCAATGATAATTTTTTTTCTTATTAAATTATTATTAATATTTTAAAAAATTGAAAATAAAAAAAAAATGAAAATATAAGAAAAATGAAAAAAAAAATTCAAACAAAAAAGAAACAATAGAAAAAGTTACTCACAAGTAGAAAGTGTCTTGTGATTAAGCTATACTTCTAATAGAAATGATTTTTTGATTTATTTTATTATATTTTCATTCCAACCAAACGAATTTATCTCTCAACATGAATTAAAAAAAAATTTATATAAAAAATTACATTCAAAGTGTGTCGAATTTTATTTTTTATAAATAAATAAATTTTGAATAAAATAAATAATTTTTTTTTTATAAATTAATATGATTTTTTTTTTGAGTGACCCGCTTTCTTTGTCCATGAATAAAAATGAATTAATCTCAAATTTTATTTTGAAATGTTGCTTTTGGCCCAAAATAAAGCTCGGATTAGGTTAATAATAATAGGATATTTGATTTTATATATAGTGTCAGGAATTTTAAATCCTACAATTGTGAATTGTAGGGACTTTTTGCTAACTTTTTATTGTTTTATTGTCGAAAAAGGACGCAAAAATAAAAAATCTTTGGGTGTTGTGCCCAACAAAAGAAACTAGTGGTTCTTTATTTTTTAAAATTTTAACCATTATCGTTCCAGTTGCAGAACGTGACTAATTAAATTAATATTAAGATACAACCTAGAGTAAGTATTACCTGCAATTAGTGCATATATTAATTTAATAAAATAATAATACATGAAAAAAAATTAACATATTTTTACTGAAAAAAAAATATTATATTAACTAAAATATTTCGATATTTATTTATTTAAGTGTATAAAATAAAATTGTGCACTCAATGAATTCCGCATCCTCAATGCTGAAAAGAACGAGGCTTAAAAGATAGTGCATGACTATCTCATGGCATGAATATATAAATATTTAAGAAATAATGAAAAAAAAGAACTGTGAATTAATTAAATGAATATAATTAAATTGGTTCTATTTCTTATGACTATTAGACTATATATGATTACAAGATAATTGCATGGTTATGATTAACAGTTATTGCTTTAAAAAGAGATTAGAAGTTCTTTCATCAGATGGGTAAAAGATTCTGAACTGGTTATGCATCTCTTTACCTTCCCAAAAGTGAAGATACTGTAAAGCATGGGATGCTCTGCTTGATAGAGTCAGTTGAAGAGCGAGAAAAAGAAATACTGATGATTTCTTGAGGTAAGAGTAAGAATTTGAATTCCTTGAAACAAACTGAAAGAGGCTGAACTATGTTTTCTTTTACAGATATTCTTAAGTAGCTTAATTACTTACTCAGCATAAAAAAAAGTCTCGTTTTTTAGTAGCTCTATTCAAACTTATTTGTTGTGCATATAGTTTCCCTGTTGGAATTATGAATAGTGCATTTATTTTCAGTTTGGAATTAAGAGAACTCTCTTTCAAATATGAGATTTAGTTTTAAAAGTCCTCTTATCATTTTCTTTTCTTATTCTACTTTGTCATCAATGTTTTGTTTTTTTCAAAAAACGAAAAGAAAAGATAAGAAAAAAAGAAAAAAGAAAAGTTGAGGTTGTTGAAAAATGCATGTGCTTGCCAAAGGCTTATTACCTGTCTGAACATTTTCTTACTTTTCCTAGTACATAATGAGATTCCTTCCATATAAGAACGTGGAGATTGCTTTTACTAATAAGTTCTGCTTTTTTTTGACATGTTTAAAATATCATGTGTTATTTTCTTTATCGAATTTTATTTCTGCATACCCATGTGTTCTCCTTTTTAATCTTGATTCAGCTTAATATAAAAATGTGTTGTAAATTCTGAGCCTGCAGAATTAGAAAGATTATTCTGATGCTGCAGTGGATTTTCCAATTTAGAATCTGTTGGAATGCATAAATGTTGTCACTGTGGACGTCTACAATCATTTATTTTGCTATCTGATGCTATTTTTTTTCCTCTCCATTTTATTTCTTGCTCAATAGAAACCTAGCTTGACTGGAGGGAGTTTCTGAAGTTCTTCATCCATCTTTTGGAACCAAAGATCACATTTTTCGTGAAGTTCTCACATGCAATATACAGATGTATATTTTAAGTACATAGAGAATATAATTTCCATTCATCTGCTTAATGTACTGAATAAGGATTTTCAGAGCTTTTTCCCATTTATATTTTGCAGATCCATCATGTTAAACAATATGGAGGGAGGTTTTTGGACTATGTTCTGTGGCGATTCTGAATGTTCTACTGACGCTGTGAAGAAATGCAGTTCAAGTTTTCGTGCCTTTATTAGTCCATATTCATGTAGAAATCAAATTTTGACCATTTCTGTTGATGTTTTGCTTTTGCTGATTGTTTTTTATATCTGCATATATAAATCAATCTCAAGGAAGCTTGTACCAGCGCCATTTTGGCCCCAGCATTTCTCTCCAGTGCAATACGTTTCAGCCATTTTCAATGCCATTTTAGGTTTGGCTTACTTGGGTTTGGGAGTATGGATTACTGCTGAGAAATTTAATAGAGATCATCACATTTTGCCAATGCAAGGATGGCTGGTAATGTTATTCCAAGGATTCACATGGTTGCTGCTGAATCTAACAGTAAGCCTACCGGAACTATGTCTTACAAATATTGCAGCAATGAAGTTTTGTTCAATTATTACCTTCTTGGTTTCTGGATTTCTCTGCATTTCATCCATTTGGATAGCTTTTATGGATAAAACTATGTCGGTCCAGTTGATTTTGGATACATTATCCTTTGCTGGAGCTATTCTTCTCTTCTGTTGTTTTAAGGGACACAATTGTCCAGGAACCGATCCAACCATCTATAGCAATGCTTCATATGGACTATTGCCAAGTGAGGAAGCAGATGTTATTGAAATAAGTTCAAATGAAAATATCACTCCTTTTTCCAAAGCTGGATTCTTTAGTCAAATATCATTTTGGTGGTTAAATCCAATAATGAAAAAAGGAAAAGAAAAAATACTTGAAGAGGAAGATATTCCACGATTACTGCAAGCAGATCAAGCAAGAACTTGCTACTTGGCTTATATTGAGCAATTGAGAAGATGGAAACAAAAAGGATCATCGGAGTCCCCTTCTATGTTTTTTGTGATTATTTATCTGCATTGGAAAGAAATTTTAATCTCTGGTTTTTTTGCATTAATCAAGGTACTTACAACGTCTGCTGGTCCTCTGTTTTTAAAAGCTTTCATTGAGGTTGCTGAAGGCAAAGAAGCTTTTAAGTATGAAAGTTATGCTCTAACAATTGGGCTGTTTCTGGCAAAATGCTTAGAGTCACTATCCCAGAGGCAATGGTACTTTCGAGCTAGACTAATTGGGATTCAGGTGCGATCTATGCTATCTGCAGCTATCTGCCAAAAACAATTGCAACTCTCGAATGCTGCTAAAAGAGCTCATTCTTCCGGCGAAATAGTGAACTATGTAACTGCTGATGCTTATAGAATTGGCGAATTCCCATATTGGTTTCATCAGATATGGACAACAAGCATTCAATTATTTCTTGCCTTGTCTATAGTCTACTATACTGTTGGGCTAGCAATTGTTGCAGCTGTAATTGCCATCATATTTACTGTGCTTGCAAGTTCTCCACTGGTTAAATTGCAGCTCAAGTATCAGAGAAAGCTCATGGAGACACAAGATAAGAGGCTGAAGGCCATTACGGAAGCACTTGCAAATATGAAGGTCTTGAAACTGTATGCTTGGGAGGCATATTTCCAAAATGTTATAGCAGAGATACGGAAAGAAGAAATTCAGTGGATATTAGGAGTTCTATTGCAAAAAGCGTACCAGCTTGTTTTGTATTGGACATGTCCTATAGTAGTACCGGCCATTACTTTCTGGACATGTTATTTCCTCAGAATTCCACTCTCTGCTAGTAGCGCATTTACATTTCTCGCAAGTCTTAGCATTGTTCAGGAACCAATTAGGTTCATCCCTGAGATAGTGGGAACATTCATTGAGGCAAAGGTTTCATTAGATCGGATCGTGAAATTTCTTGAAGAACCAGAATTGCAGAAAAGAAAAATAATACAGAAAAGCAGTGGCAAAGAGCTTGATCACTCCATTATTATCAGTTCCACTGAAATTTCTTGGGATGCAAATCCATCAGCAAAGGCTACATTAAGGAACATAAATTTGGCGGTTAAAGGAGGAGAGAAGGTTGCTGTTTGTGGAGAAGTTGGCTCTGGAAAATCAACCCTTTTATCTGCAGTGCTTGGAGAAGTTCCAAAAATCAATGGAACAGTAAGTGCTAATAAATTGAGCACTTTCATTTTTCAATTATGTGTAAAAAATTTCTTCGTAGAAACCAATTAAGTTCATAGAAAGCACGCAAAGAATAAAAGTATACTTATTTCAAAAATTTAAATATATTCTACCCTTTTAATAATCAGGAACAAGTCTTACTGAGTCTCAGTTTCACAGGTTCATGTTTGTGGAAAGATAGCATATGTTTCTCAGGCTGCATGGATTCAGACTGGGACTATACAAGAAAATATTCTATTTGGGTCTACAATGGACCCAATTAGATATCACGAAGTGCTGGAGAGGTGTTCCCTGCTAAAAGACATAGAAATGCTTCCATTTGGGGACCTCACTCAGATTGGAGAAAGAGGTGTTAATTTAAGTGGTGGGCAGAAACAGCGGATTCAACTTGCACGTGCACTGTATCAGGATGCAGATGTATATCTCTTGGATGACCCATTCAGTGCAGTCGATGCACATACATCAACCAGCCTATTCAACGTATAGTGATTTTCTTCTTTAAGCAATCTGATTAACTGATAATGTAATTGTCTAGTGAAAGTTAGCATGCATTGTTGCAGGAATATGTCTTAGGAGCTTTGTCCGGGAAGACAGTGTTACTTGTGACCCACCAAGTTGACTTCCTTCCAGCTTTTAATTCTGTTTTGGTTAGCTACCTCCAAAATTTCTGCTAATTTCTCCATAATATTTTTTAGTTATCATCCTTATGTCTACGAGTTATAAAATCTTACATTTCCTTTAACATATTGATTTCAATAATTTGCCATATATTGAATTCCAAGAAATCAGGATATATAAATCTTATTTTCTTGACAGCTGATGTCTGCGGGGGAAATCATAGGCGCTGCTACTTATGATCAGTTGCTGGCTTTGAGTCAGGAATTCCAAGACCTTGTCAATGCACACAAGCATACAGCTGGTTCTGAGAAGCAAGTTAAGCATGCTTCTAGCAGAAAAACTGCAGCTTGCAAAGGGGAAATCCAGAAAGTTCACATCAGAGAAAAGATAAGAGAACCAATTGGGGATCAATTGATTAAGCAGGAAGAAAGAGAAGCAGGAGACACTGGATTTAAGCCTTACATACAGTACTTGAGTCACAGCAATGGCTTTCTGTACTTCTCTTTGGTAGCCATATTCCACACTATATTTGTACTTGGGCAACTGATACAGAACTATTGGTTAGCTACCAATATCCAAAATTCTCACGTGAGCAGATATCCCATGTTTGCAGTTTACACAGCAATGGGTTGTATTTTGGCAACTGCTTTGCTTCTCAGAGTCTTTTCTGTAGTTCTATTAGGCTGTGGCGCATCAAAATCTATATTTTCTACATTGCTGACCTCTCTTTTCCGAGCACCAATGTCTTTCTATGACTCAACACCTCTGGGAAGGATACTCAGCCGAGTAAGAAATTATAGCTTCATTGCCATGTTAACTTTGAGAAAATTTCATTAGACTAACTTTTGATTTTTCTTTAGGTATCATCTGATTTGAGTATCATTGATATTGAAGTGGCTAGCAGATTGACATTTACATTAACAAGCAGCATCACAACGTACTCCAACTTTGTAGTATTGGCTTTTCTTACTTGGCCAGTCTTGTTTGTGATCATTCCCATGGTTTATATAAGTAACCTTTTACAGGTATAAGAATCATCCAATCCTGGACAGCTGTATTTGTTTTCATCATTTCCATGGTTTATATAAATATATTCCCTTCCTTGGCTTTTAGTAACAGAGGTCATATGCATATATTTTGCATAAAATGACTGCTAACCTGCAACCTTTTAATGGCAAGCCCAAAATATTTAAATATGCACAAAACAACAGCCCTTCTGCCTCAGCTTTTAGTAATTTGGCTATTGAGTGTGTTACAATGGCTAGTTTATAATTGCATCAAGTCCATTGTAATGATGCTTAGAAGCAGCCATCTTCTGCCTCATTTGTCAATGCCTTCTACTAACCATAGTAATTTCATGAGAGAAAAATTTTCCTAATTGCTTTTAGTTTAATGAACAGGGTTACTATTTTGCTTCTGCAAAAGAGTTGATGCGAATCAATGGTACAAGTAAGTCCTCAGTTGCAAGCCACCTTGCTGAATCTATTGCAGGAGCCATGACAATCAGAGCTTTTGGGCAGGAAGATAGATTCTTTTCTAAGAACCTGGACCTCATTGACAGAAATGCAAGTCCATACTTCCACAATTTTTCTGCAAATGAGTGGCTGATTCAACATCAAGAAATACTATGCGCAATTTGTCTCTCATCCACAATGCTTGCCATGGCTTTGGTTCAGCTGGGAGCCTCTTCTTCGGGTTAGTAATTATAGTTGTACATGACCATCCTATTATTTATAATAAATTAATGGATTATTTAAAAAAAAATCACCAATTATTCACGAAATTATAATTTTATCACTAACTAAATATTTTGGTAATTTCATAAGTATATTTTAAATTTTTGACAAATTTAGTATGAAATAAGAATTCGGTCAAAATTTCGGTGTCGGAGTTGACGTGACATACTAGCATAATATTTTTTATTATTATTTTTATCACATCAACATCTGATTAAGAAATCAAATCGAACCAACTAAATCAAATTGAACCAACTTGAATTGATTGATTCGATTCAATTTTTCAAATTTCAATTCTGTACGATTTTTTTTTTTAAATTTCAATTTTTTTTTATTCCATTTGTCTTTTAAAAAAAAAACAAAAAAAACCAAACCAACCAATATATATATATTATTTAAATAAGAGTTAATTACTATTTTCTTCCTGTAAAATGACCCAATACACTAAATTCCCCTGACTTTTCAAAAATACACTAATTCCACCCTGACAAATGTCATAATTTATTATCAGACCCTTCCATCTAGTTTTACCATTAGTCAATCATTAGTCAACTTTACAAGGTAGTAAAAAAATAAAAATGTTCTTATCCTTTATTTTTAATTAATTACATTCTATTTTTTGATTTAAAAAATATTTTTTAAGACTAAAAAATTTATTTTCATATTTTTTGACAAATTTTAAAATAAAAAATAAATAAAAATATTTTTTTAATTTTTTTTAAAATAATTTAAGAATTAAATTATTTCTTCTTAAAAGTTTTAATACAAATAAAAAATTTATTTTCATATTTTTGACAAATTTAAAAATAAAAAGTAAAAAATATTTTTTTAAAAATATTTTTTATTTGTTATTTTTATTTTCAAATTTTTATTTTTTAAAAAATAAAATAAAAATATTTTAAAAAATATTTTATTTTCAAATTTGTCAAAAATATGAAAATATATTTTTTAACCCTAAAAAATATTTTTTAAAGTAAAAATAGAATGTAATTAATTAAAATTAAAGAGTAAGGATATTTATATCTTTTTACTATCCTTATATGGTTGATTAACGGTTGACTAATGACAAAATTGGACAAAAGGATATAGTAGTATATTGTGACATTCGTTAGGGGGAATTAATATATTTTTAAAAAGTCAGGGGAGATTTAGTGTATTGAATTATTTTATAGGGGAAAATAGTAATTAATTCTTTAAATAATCTAAACAACTTGTTTCTATTTCAGTTCAGTTCGGTTTAATTGTTTCGATCTTTAAAAAAAATCGAAATATTTAAACCGGACCTAATCAATTTTAACAGATCAATATTTTTGGTATTAAATATCCAGAAAATTTAAAAAAATAATAAAAAGAAAAAAATAAAGGGGTAAGCAATCAGTTGGTACAATTTGAATTGAACCGAAATGAAATTCCCAAAATAAAACCAAAATAAAAACCAAAATTTCAAAAAAAATAATTAAACCAAATAAAAAAAAAAATTGGTTTCTTTTTGAAAAAATAAAACCAAATAAAAAATTGAATTTTTTTAAAAAATTAATCGAACCGAACTAAAGTTTGAAAAATCGAATCAAACTGATCGATTCATATTGATTTAATTGGTTTGATTTGATTTCCTAGTAATATGATGACGTGATAAAAATAATAATAATAAATAAACGTTAGCTCCGGCATCGGAATTCTGACCGAATTTTGGTTTTGTGCTAAATTTGTCAAAAATCAAAAGTATATGTGTAAAATTGTCAAAATTTTTATTTCGTCATAAAATTGCAATTTCGAATAATTTATGATTTTTTATTTTTTTTAATTAACCCTAAATTAATTGAAATTCCTGAAGCAACAATCAATAGACCTGCTTTGCCACTTCCAGTGATTTGTTTTTCTTATTGAACCCATCCTACTCTCCAGCTATTCTTGCATGAAACTGAACTATCTCAACCATAGCTAGATTAGTTTGTGAATGACTTCGGCTATTTTGATCTTTCACATAAAAAAAAATTATATGGCATCCTGAAGTTGCGGACCTTCATTTTTTTTCACATAAATTTCTAATTAACATTTTGGCTATCAATAATTTGATGCCAGGGATTATTGGAATGGAGCTGTCTTATGGCCTTTCATTAAATATATTCCTAGTCTTTTCCACCCAGAATCAGTGCTTGCTGGCAAATTCAATTATATCTGTAGAAAGGCTGGAACAATACATGCATATTCGTAGTGAAGCTCCCGAAGTGATAGAGAGTAACCGACCTGAGCCTAATTGGCCTTCTGTTGGTAAAGTTGAAATATGTAACCTGAAGGTAAACATGGCAAGCAAGTATAGCCTTTGTATTCACAGCATCAAGAACTACGGTTACTGATAAAAAATGACTTCAAACAGGTTAGATATCAGCCGAATGCTCCACTCATTCTTCAGGGGATTAGTTGCACCATTGAAGGAGGACATAAGATTGGGATAGTTGGCAGAACTGGAAGTGGAAAGACAACTCTCATCAGTGCACTGTTTCGTCTGGTGGAGCCTACAGAAGGAAAAATAATAATTGATGGCTTGAACATCGCCACAATCGGGCTTCATGATCTAAGATCTCATTTTGCAATTATCCCACAAGATCCAACACTTTTTGTTGGCTCTGTCAGATACAACTTGGATCCTTTATCAGAGTATACAGATCAAGAAATATGGGAGGTAAACTTTCTTCTTGCAAGTATTTCTGCTACTAAACTACTAAAATTTTGTCAACCTGCATACTTGCAGAGTGGCTCAAACAATTTTTACATTATTTAAATCCATCAGGTTTGTAAGTCCTCCTAACCTATTATGTTGTGCTGAACATGTGTAAAAGGCTCTTGAAAAGTGTCATCTTCGAGCAGCCATTCAAGAAAAAGAAGAGGGTCTGAGTTCTGTAGGTGGGAATTTTAATTAATATAAAGAAATGTTTATTATTAGGTTGACACTTGATAGACTTGGTTATTGCATTAACATTCACAAATCACAATTTCAGTTGCTCAAGATGGAGCTAACTGGAGCATAGGACAGCAGCAACTATTTTGTCTAGGACGTGCACTACTGAAGAGAAGCAAGATAATAGTGCTCGACGAAGCAACAGCATCAATCGACAATGCAACAGACTCTATCATCCAGAAAACCATAAGAAGAGAATTTGCAAACTGCACTATAATAACTGTGGCTCACAGAATCCCAACTGTAATGGACTGCACTATGGTGCTTGCAATTAGTGATGGTGAGTATGCTAATTGTATTTGGGCTCAGATATTTAATCAATTATATAATCCAGTGTCTTTATCCCAACTACAACATCATATGCAATTACTTTAACAGGGAAATTGATAGAATATGATGAGCCATTGAAGCTGATAAGCAAGGAAGGGTCACTTTTTGGGCAACTTGTGAGGGAATACTGGTCTCGCTCTCACACTACTACAAACAGCAGCGCCATTTCAGAAGATAGGCAATATTAAGCGTTGAGAATAATAGTAGCTGTTTAGTTTGGGTTATATAATTTTCTTTTGTCCCGTTTCTTGATGCCTATTATTTACAGTTTGTTTATATATATATAAATTAAAATCATATTTTTCTAGCTTAACCAGAGGTTTCGAATTCAAATCGTAAGGATGTGGCTGCGTTCAAACTCGGTAGGAATAACTTTGTCGCCCATGTAATATAATAATCGGATACTGAATAATTTATACCAAAATAAAAAATCATATTCAGTCAAATAAGATTGAGTTATAGTTTAAATAAAATGTAAAAAAAAAATTATGTTTAATGTATAATAAAAAAAATGAGTTTGAGAGTTATTTAAATTTCTTTTTATGTCAAGTAATAATTTTTTTTACGTTATTATGTCAATGCAGATTAATATATTTAATATATTTTATCATTCTTTTAATTAGATTATCATTTATATATTTTATTAATAATAGTTTATATTTATTAAAATATTTTTAAAAATTATAAATTAAATAAAAAAATATTACAAACATACATGCAAAACAACAAGCCATTAAAGGTAAAATAATCAGTGGTTACATGTCTATTTTAATTTTTTTCTATTTTGATTATTTATTGTGCTTTGTTATGATCCAAAATTTTTAAAGGGTATTTGAATTTATTTAAAATATATATAAAATATGATTAATTCAAAATGCCAAATAAAAAAAAATTAAGTTATATTATAACTTTTTTTAAAACAGCATTTTTTAAATTTTATTTTTAAAATATGGTTTTTATTCAAACCCTAGTAATTTTATTCACAATAGGCAAACGACCACGTGAAAAATGTCGTTTTGCTAACAACAACAGGTTCCTTTCTTTCTTTGTTTCTCAATTCACGAACTGCTATTTCCTGCAAACCCTAATTAGTCAACATTAATGATCAATGGCTTCTCTTCAACCTCCTAACTTAAATCTCAGTCTCCAAATAACAAAAGGGACAAGTATAGATTACGATCCGCGGCTCATAGAAGCAGCTACTGTTGTTTTCGGCGCCGACGCATGCTGCAGAGGTTGGGGTTACTGCTAGTGGAAGGTTTCTCGGGATTAATAAATTAGAAACAAATACAATGATTTAAAAGAATCAATCTTGTCTTCTTTTAAGTAAATGAGGCATGGGGATGGGTTCAACTTAATAAAAAATTAAGTGATTTTGAAACACATAGAAATCATTATATTTTAGGTTTGATTTCATAAAAATTAAATTAAATTAGATTGGTTACATATTTAAATATATAAAGATCACATTTTTCATCAAATTCTCAGTTCTCACAGCATGCATGCTTATTTGGCCATATATTTACACGTTGTTGCTACAACTGATTCCTTTTGTTTTATATGCAGTAAGCTGTCTCTATGTTTATTGAGTTTTTGTTCCTATCTTCATCTTTGTTTGCTTTGGGAACAAGTGCTTTAGTTCTTTCTTTTGTGTAATTTGTATTTCAAGTTCCCTTTGTTAAGAGTACATTGATAAATGCATATATTATACGAGTTATTGTATGATCATTGTCAAATGATTGTGTTATTTTGATCTTCATCCAACGTAAATTGGTTATTACTTCCATTCATCTGCTTTCAAAGCTTTTTCTCTCTTCAAAATTTGCAGATTTATCAAGTCATAGAATGACATGGAGGAAGGTTTATGGATCATAAATATTCTGTGATGATTCTTAATGTTCTGCTGATGTTGCAAAGAAAAGCAGTTCAAGATTTTGTGCCTTAATCAGTCCATATGTAGAAATAATATTTTTATTTCTCCTGGTGAGATAGTGAACTATGTGATTTCTGATGCTTACAGAATTGGAGAATTCCTCTGTTGGTTTCATCAGATTGAATAATTGATATTCAGCTTTGCCTTGCCTTAGTTATTGTCTACTATAGTGTTGGGCTGGCAACCGTTGCAGCTGTCATTGGCATCACATTGACGGTGCTTGCAAGTTCTCCACTGGTTAAATTGTAGCTTAAGTATCAGAGAAAGTTGATGGAGACGCAAGATAAGAGGCTGAAGGCCATTTCGGAGTCACTTGCAAATATGAAGATCTTGAAGTTGTATGCGTGGAAGGCACATTTTAAGCATGTTACAGAGAAGTTACAGAAAGAAGAAATTCAGTGAATAGTGAGAATTCTGCTATAAAATGTATATTATCTGGTTTTATTTTGGCCATGTCCTGTTATAGTACCAGCCATTACTTTCTGGATATGTTATTTCCTTAGAATTCCACTCTCTGCTGGTAGTATATTCACATTTATTGCAAATTAGCGTATTGTTCAGGAACCAATTAGATCAATCCCTGAAGTTGTGGGAATCTTCATTCAGGCAAAGGTTTCATTAGATAGGATTGTGAAGTTTCTCGAAGAACCAGAATTGCAGAAAAAAATGTAACACATGTATAGTGGGAAAGAGTTCAATCACTCTATATTTATCAGGTCCACTGAAATTTTTTGGGACACTAATCCATCAACCAAGGCTATATTAACAAACTTAAATTTAGTAGTTAAAGGAGGAGAAAAGATTGCTGTTTGTGGGGAAATTGGCTCTGGAAAATCAACCCTTTTAGCTGCTGTGCTTGGAGAATTTCCAGAAATCAATGGAACAGTAAGTGCTAATAAATTGTAAACTTCCCTTTTTCAATTATACACATGAAATTTCTTGGTATAAACTTAAGTTTATAAAAAGCAGGCAAAAATTTTCGTTCTTATGAAGTTTTAACTCTATACTACACATGTAATAACCATGATGAGCCTATGAAGTTGATGAGCAAGGAAAGATCACTATTTGGGCAGCTTGTGAGGGAATACAGGTCTCGCACTGCCACTAGCAACTTCTGTTCAGAAGATGTGCAATACTAAACTTAGCATTATTGGGGCACTCTGCTTGTAAATTCATAATTAAAAGTCTGTTGTTTGAGAGTTGAGAGATATGGCGATTTGTACATTAAACTGTAACATTGCTGAATTTCTGGTACAATCCGTTTAGAATAAATGAATTCCACGAAATTATAAAATTAATTTAAAATTTCATATAAAATATATGTAGTAAATGTTTCTTTCATAGTGAATTTAATTTTATAAAATTCAAAATATTTATATAATTCTATTATTTATATAAATGAAATTCCTATTTTAAATTTATTGATACAAAACAAATAGAGGATATAATTGAGATTTTGCCTTCCAGGCATCTCTTAATTTGCCCATCTACTAGAGTTTTTTTTTTTTTTTTTTTAATTAAACGACGAAAAGATAGAGAAAACGACAGGAAAATATAGCAACATAAGTAGCGCAAACCATGATGTAAGAATATAGTTCATAGTTTGTCTTTGTGAGAAAATACATGGGCCAATCTCCATAACTTGCTGAGTCGAAAGGATATTGATAATGGACAGCCCATTGTCTAAATTTATTTGTTTATTAGAATTTTAGATTATATGGTTGAATTTAATTATATGATTCCTCACCTATACTGTAATTTCTCCTCAATTTAAAAAAAAAAAAAGAAAAAGAAAAAACAAACATCTACATTATACAAATTTTTAATATAAAAAATTTCACAAACATTATGTTGAAGGAGACTAATGTTTCCTTGAGATACAATTTTGTTGGGCATTTTGTAAGTATATGAATCATTTATGTAAATAATAATATACGAATGAATATTGTGTCTCATAAAAAGATGTGGTTAAATATTAAAATTAAATATTTATATATTATTTAGATAAAATTAAAATTGGATATTGAAATAAAAATTAAAGCAATATTGAAAATTAGAAACAAAGTAATTTTTAATTTTGAAGGTTGAAAATTTAGACTTCATCAATTAATTTTTTATTATTTCAACTCGTGATTAATTATTTAAAATATCAAATTAATGAATTAATTGCTATAAATTATTGTAATTCTCTCTCAAGTAACTACAAAATATCTATATTAATTTTATGTCTGCTTTCATGATCATTTAGTTAATGTAAGTGTATTAAGTTTTTTAGCAATTTCTAACCCCTAAAATATGTTTCAATTTTTTGGTAACTCAATCTCTTAGGTTATTGATTTAATGTACTAAAAGCATATTTCATCTCTCGATCTATCATATATCATCTAAAATATTTTTAATAGTGACCAATTACTAAATAATTATAATCTTAAATCAATAAATTAACAATTTCACTATATAGATAATCAATCAATCATAATTGAATCATAAAATTAATAATTGACTACATCTAAATTCTAATATAAAGAGATTAGCTACTCATAATTGAAATTAAATTCATAAATTTTATTGAAAATAAAATAGAATTCAACATGTTACAATTTAGATTTAATTTAAAAATAAAAATAGTTAGAAATGAACTTTTGATAAATCAAACTTAATCCAACTTGATTGCTTTTCAATTTGAAATTACTTCTTTTTTCAAATTTTTCTCTCTTGAAAATCTCATCCAAAAACTCCCCAAATATTTTCTCTCCTTTGAATGTAAAAATATCAAATATTTATATCCAAAAGTCAGCTGAAAACACCAAAAATTGAGTGATTAACCTAGAAATCGGGTCATGGTTCTCCAAAAATTAGATTTTTTCTTTCAAAAACCGGATACACGATTCAAAAACCGGTTCATTTTTCTTAAAAATTGGATATCGAATTTTATAACACTGAATCTTTCAAAATTATTTCTAATTTTAAACAAAAAGTAATCATATCTCATTTTTTTTTTAAATATAAAAATAAATCAAAATTTAATTAAATTTCAAAAAAACAATAAAATCTTAATCAAATCAAATTAAATTAAATTTAAAATATTCTAAAATTATAATTAAAATTATGCCTAACAAACTTCAAGCAAATAATTGCTATTATTTAGACGACTGCCCAAATACACCAGTCATGCAGCATTAAAATTAGCTAATTTCAAATTAACAAATGATTGCAGATACTGTAATTTTCCCTCCCAAATATTTTATGTGAGAATTTATATAAAAAACTTTGAGAGACCTGAACGTTCCAAAAGGCAATTAATTCTTTAAGGGGTGTTTGATTACATAATTCAACATTTTCATACAATAAATTTCAAGAATATTGAATTATATATATGATTATAAATAATTTTTTTTTTGGTATAAGCAAGGACGGAGCCTTTTGAGAATTCAGATGGACAGATCACCCAGACAGAAAAAAAAAATATTATTAATTTATTAAAAAAAATTATTTAAATTATTTAAATATAATTTTTTACACATAATTAATTCTTGGCTCGTTTAAATTTATTTAAAAATATCATTAATCAATAAAAAAAATTTAATTATTTCATTTAAGATTAATTTTTTTAATAAAATTAATTTTTAATTTATTCAATATTAATTTTCTTCAATTGTTAAATATTAATGAAATTATTCAAAAAAGTGGATTTAGGGAAAGAAGTCAAGCTATGAAAACTACCAAGGGGGAACAAACAAAACAAATTAAAGCATTAATAGTCCACTTGTCTCATGCCCTGATGACAATATCTTTGTGAGATATTAAGTGGGCCAATAATCTCTAATTATTTATGTAAACTTAAGAAAAACATGTACACAGTAAAATATTTATAAATTAATATTTTATAAATAAATAATTTGTATTATATAATAATTTTTTATAATGTAATTTAAATTAATAAATCAAATAAATAATTTATTAATTAATATTAATTAATTAAATTTATAAATCCCAATAATATTAATTTATAAAGGTTCACTGTATGAATATATTATTGACTGAATGTGTGATCTTACAAAACACGCCTCCAATTATTATTTTTAGTTGAAGATTTTGTAATACTTTCATTTATCGTTTAACTTTGTAATTAAATGTGGACTGTAATGCATATAATATATCTATTTTATAAAAAAAAATGTTATTTTTGCAGTGTAATATAATTACTCACTATTCCCTTTTTTCAATTTTTCTAATTAGACAAAATATAATTATAAAATAATTATTTTAAATAAATATAATTAAATCAATTAATATAAAAATGGGTTGAGGGAGAAATTTTTATTTACTATATTAGATCAACTGGATAAAATTAAAAAATTAATCATGAGTGAGTCGAAAATTAAAATTTTTCATATATATACCAAGTAAACATACAATTTAATTTAAATAAAATATATAATTGAAGAAGCGTAATATAAACTAGTAAATATAAAGTGAATTTAAAACTCTTACTGTATGCCAGCAATGCCAATAAAAATATGTTATGACTGGGTTTGGGTGGATAAGTGAAATTTTTTTATTTAAAATTATGTAAAAAATTGAGTTTGAATGAACAAGTGAAAATTTTTTTATAAATTAATGAGAATTTTTTTATATATATATTGGGATACTTTAGATTTACTTGAATTTATTGGTCACATTCTATCATTAAGAAAAATTCAGAGTTATAAGTGTAGTCAGGGACGGTTGCAGAAATTAATAAAAGGATGGGCACAAAAATATCCAGACATATCTCCCTCTCTTTATATTTTTTGCAATGTTAAAAGTGGAAAGCTTTTTATACGGATGAGCCTCATATGTATTTGCATCTACCATCATATTATTTTGGATTAATGGAATTCATTCATTTTGTTTCTCTTAATTCAATATATTTTTTTATTGATTCTTGAAAGGATTTAATAATTAAAAGTTCAGATTGAGAACACTTAACAGTGCTTGATCTTGTAAAGAAATACTAAAATATTTTTCCATCCTAAAAAAATTCACAATATTAAAAAATAATTAAAAAAAATCTAATTATTAAGCAATTTTATTTGAATAAGATATAATTATTCATTAATCCAAGAATATTATTTTTCTAAATTTTGCATGAATTTTAAATTTCATCTAATTTATAAATAATAGTAATAGCACAATTTGATATATATATATATATATATATATATATATATATATATATATATATATATATATATATATAAAGGAAAATGTTCATATACTTTAAGAACAAGTAAAAATACAATAGTATTGAAGAAATAGACTTAATTAAAGGAAGTTCAATGGAAATTACATTAAAAAGCTACCCCCTTTTCGAACTCTATTTAAGATTTGTCTCTCTCTATATAAATTCATATTTGCAAAATTTAAGTATTAAAAAGAAAAATTTTAAAAATTAAGTAAATACGTATCTCTTAACTAAGAATGAATCTGTCTGTAACTGCAATAATGAAAAAAAAGAGAAAAAAATAACATAAAACAATTTTTAACATGATTCATTATCTTAATAGATCTACGTTCATGATTTCTCGAAAAGATAATCTACTAATTAAATGGACAAAATTATAAATTCTCTCGAAATATCTTCACTCATTGTAAAAATAATCTACTTACACACTTTTTTTTTTTTAATACTCCCGATTGATATCCGGATTGCCCCGACTAATCGGAACTATATTTTGATCGGGTTCGTTATGAGAATAGCACTCTCAATAATATTCTTCACATTTTCAGGGCTAGAACTCAAGACTTTTGATTAAATGAATTCAAACTCTTTTTACTTGAATCAACGTTTGTTAGTATTTTACTTATGCATTTTATGCCTACTATAACTCTACCATAATTTTGGTCCAAAAATATTTAAAATTACATATTTGGGCAAAAATAAAAAAAAAAATACCTCTTATAATATTCTTATTTTTAATGTTATTTATTATTAATTTTAATTTAATAAAAAAAATTTCAACTAAATAAAAATAATATTAAAATAAAAATTTTATTTCACAAAAAAAATAATCTTTCATTCTATTAAAAAAATATTTTTCACATAAAATATAAAATAAAAAAAATCTTCATCTAAATTTTATTAAAATTTTGAGTGATAATCCAATAGCTAATATATAGCAAGCGATTATTGCTTGTGAAGGGATTCAGAAGTTTATTTGATGACCATGTGGGTACAATAAATACACTATTTAGTTTCACGTGAAGGTTAAAAACAAGACTCTCTTTCTAAGATGGTCCACATTTTAAACAATTTTAGATGTGAATTTTCAAAATATTTATTTTCTGTCACATCATGATTGCTACTTCGCATTATGAATTACACTTGTTAGACAATTTGAGATTTGAAATTTCTCTAGAAATATTTTCCACAACATCATGATTGCTACATTGCATTATACATATATGATATTTTTTCCAACTCAAAAAACTCTTTCCTGCATATCATAGTGATTATTAGTCCTTGCTGTAAGTACACGTAGCTTGGTCAAAGCAGTGAGTTAATATTTAGAAGTCAGTTGATTTTTAGAAGGATCCTACCTTCTTTACCACCCCAAACAGTGAGTTAATATTTAGACAACAGTTGATTTTTCTTTAGAAGGATCGCACCTGAATCGAATAGGATGAACGTGTCTTTACAACCAGTCCACCTACTCAAGTGGTGTTTGCTTTATGCATGATAATAGCATGGAACTCTGCTGCCTGATAAAAAGAGAATTAGAGAAAACATCATTCTTGAGGTAATTAATTAAAGCAACTTAATTATATATGTTTTCCTTAATTTTAAAAATATATATTCTTAAGTAGTTTTCTTTTTCAGCAAATAAATCTCTTGTTCTCCGAGTAGCTCTATTTCCAATATATATATTTTGAGTAGCCCAACAAATTTTATTTCATAAGTTTTGATGATTTTTAGCTTTCAAATTGGAATTAAGAAAAACTTTCTTTTAGTCCATATCCTTTTTGGGGTATGTCTGTTCTTTAATTATTAGATTACACTTTTTCTTTGTTTATAATTAAGTACATAATTAGAATTAATTTTCAGTCTTTCTCCCTTTGAAATTTTGCAGATTTAAACATGGAGGAGGGATTTTGGACTGTGTTCTGTGATGATTCTGAATGTTCTGGTGATGCAGCAGAGAAATGCAGTTCAAGCTTTTATAACTTAATTAGTCCATATTCATGCAGCAATCACATCTTGATAATTTCTATTGATATTCGGCTTCTGTTGATTGTCTGTTCTATTTTCATATATAAATCAGTCTCTTGGAAACTTGTAGCAGCTCCATCTCAGTCAACATTTCTCTCCGTTACTACTCCATGTTTCAACCATTTTTAATGGTGTTCTGGGTTTGGCTTATATAGGCTTGGGAATTTGGAATATTGTTGAGAAACTTCATAGAGATGATACCATTTTTCCAGCACACACATGGCTAGTCAAATTATTCTATAGATTCACATGGTTGCTGCTGAATCTAACAGTAGCCCAATACAATCTCTTCCTTCAACATATTGGAGTAATGAAGTTTTTTTCAATTATCACCTTTTTTTTGTCTGGATTTATCTTTGTTTGTCTCTTTCAGAAGCTATTATTGATAAAGCTGTGGGGGGTTACTTGATAAAGAAAATGGGAGCTTTCTCCTTCAAGGAGCAGGCAGAGCGAGACACAGAGAGAAGGAGAGAGAGCGAATCAGAGAAGGAGAAAGCCCAGTGATATAATGTCATTGAGGCGATTGTTGATGGCATTGGAGCTGCTGTGACGGTACTTGCAATCACTTTAAATATCATTTTATTTTTGTGTTTTTTAAATATAATTAATATTAAAAATTACTAGTTTATGGTGAAACTTAAATTAAGAAAAAATAATGAAAATAGAATTCCAGGTTTTTTGAAATTAACTTTGATTAATGTAATTTTTATTTATAAATATAAATGAAAAAAAAATAGAGCATCAAGTTCCTGCATTTTTACCTTTCTTTATTTGCATTTAATATCAGTGGTATTAGAGTCTTCTCTAATCTTAGAGGTGCAAAATTTTAGAGAAAACAAGTCACGAACCTTCCTAGCCAAAACAGAGATCTTCTCAAATGTCCTCAAACAGTCTTACTGGTGCAACACCTCATGTGTTTACAGAAGAAAATTATCATGTGTGGGCTGTGAAAATGAAAGCTTACTTGAGAGCTTATGATCTGTGGCAAGTGGTTGAATCCAAGAGGAATGATCCTGAACTACCATAAAATCCTATCTTATTACAGATCAAGTATCATGCAGATGAGAAGATTAAAAAATATAAAGCTTTATCAATAATTCATTTTGCTGTGAATGAATCTATCTTCTCAAGAATTATAGCTTGTGATACAGCCAAGGAAGCTTAGGATAAGATTAAAGAAGAGTTTCAAGGGAACCAAAAGACACAACAGATGCAAATTCTAAATTTGAGAAGAGAATTTGAACTTCTCATAATGAAGGATTTATAATTGATAAAGGAATATATTGACAGAGTAATGAAGGTTGTCAACCAGATTAGATTGCTTGGGGAGACTCTCTCTGAATAGAGAGTTGTGGAGAAAGTTCTTGTGAGCTTGCCAGAGAAGTTTGAACATAAGATTTTCTTCTTGAAATATTCATAGAATATTTCCCAGCTCACTTTAATTGAGCTTTCAAACTCTTTGCAAGCAGTGAAGCAGAGAAAGAACTTTAGGCAACAAGAAGCTATTGAAGGTGCTCTTGTAGCAAGGCAAAAAGAGAGATCTCATTCAGGAGGAGGACAAAGCAAACAAGTTGGAAATAAGCAAGATAAAAAGAAGAAAGAAACACAAGAAAACAGGAGTGGAAAGAAAGGGAAGTACAAACCTTGTAAACACTGCAATAAAAAGGGACATTCACCAAATTGGTGTTGGTTTAAGCCTGGTGTACAATGCAGGGCCTGCAAACAATTTGGCCATGTAAAGAAGGTTTGCAAGAACAATTCTGATCAACAAAACAAAATTTTGGCTCAAACAGCAGAAGAGGAGCAGCAACTAAATGAGAAAATGTTTGTACCAATCTGCTATGAAGCAAGATGTAATGTTAGTACTTGGATGATAGATAGTGGGTGTACAAACCACATGACAGCACATGCAAACATCTTCAAACAGCTTGACAAAGGTTACTCTTCAAGAGTTAAAATTGGAAATGGAGAGTATGTGCAAGTCAAGGGCAGAGGTACAGTTGCTATGGGAAATTCATCAGGTACAAAACTTATTCCTGATGTGTTGTATGTGCCTGAAATAGATCACAATTTGATAAGTGTTGGGCAATTGCTTGAAAAGAATTACATGTTATTATTCAAAAATATGTAATGTATCATTTTTAATCCAGATGGTACTGAGTTTATGACTGTTAAAATAAAGTATAGAAGTTTTTCCTTGGATTGGAAACAACCTAACTCATGTGCCTTTATTAGCCTAGTTGATGAAACCTCACTTTGGCACAAAAGATTTGGCTATTTTAACGTTTCTTCATTAAAACTTATGCATAATCAGTCAATGGTTGTTGATTTGCCTGTCATATGTAATCAAGAAGGTGTGTGTGAAGTTTGTCAATTGAGAAAACAAGCTAGGCTACCTTTTTTCAAAACTCAGACAAGGAAAACGACTGAGAAATTGCAGCTCATCCATACTGATGTGTGTGGTCCCATGAGTATGTCTTCATCAAACAACAACAAGTACTTTCTATTGTTTATAGATGATTTGACGAGGATGACATGGATTTATTTCATGAAACAAAAATCTAAAACTTCTTATCTATTTCAAAACTTTAAAAGGTTGGTGGAGAATAAATGTAGTTGCAGAATTAAAGCCATAAGGAGTGATAATGGAGCTGAATATAACTGTGAGCAGTTTGTAAAAGTGTGTAATAAAGCTGGAATCAAGCATCAATTCACAGTTCTTTATACCCCTCAACAAAATGGGTTGAGTGAAAGAAAGAATAGGACAATAATGGAGATGACAAGGTGTCTCATAGTAGAGAGTAAATTGCACAAAGTTTTTTTGGCTGAAGCTACAAATACAACAGTATATTTGCTTAATAGGCTCCCCACAAGAGCCTTAACTCATCAAACTCCTTATGAAGCTTGGCATAGAATGAAACCACAAGTCAATCATCTAAAAATATTTGAAAGCATTTGTTATGTTCATGTTCCAAATGTAAAAGGACCAAGTTGAGTGAAAAGGCAGATGTAAGAATTTTGGTGGGTTATAGCAATGCCAAAGCCTATAGAGTTTATAGTTTGAAGTCAAAGAAGATTGTTGCTTGTAGAGATTATCAGTCAAGATTATAATTAGGCAGATATCAATCAAGAATATTAGTTAAGATTATAATTAGGCAGATATCAATCAAGATTATATTTAGACAGTTATTATTGAAATTTGCCTTTATTGGCTGCTTCCAATTTAACTTCTCATTTAGTTCCTAAATTAGCTCTTGTATTAAATGTAAATATATTTTCTTTATTCATGTAATAGCTGATATATTTAGATTAGGAATATTTATTATGTTACTAAAAATATATTGTATAGATTATTATTTATTGGAATGAAAGCAAAGGGAATGGTATTCAGTCATTTACTCAAAGATTGTTATGGTATCAGAGCCTCACAATTGAATACTTTGTTGAATCCTTAGTTTTCTTTTGATTCTTGGAATTGCTGGCTTGTTTCTTGTTTTTTTTGGTTTTCGGTTGATTAGTTTTGATCAACAACTTTCTTTTGAGAATGTCTTCTGAGAAAACTCATGAAATATTAGGTATCAGATTTACAGGAAAGAATTATGCAGCATGAAATATCAGTTCAAGATGTTTTTGAAAGGAAAGGAGCTTTGGGGTCACATTGATGGGTCCTCTCCAGCCCCTACAAAGATGACAGATCTTGGTTCATGGGAGGCAAGGGATGCTCAGATTGTTTCTTGGATTTTGGGATCTATTGAGGCTCATATGGTGAACAATTTACGATCATTTGATACAGCTAAAGAAATGTGGGAATACTTAAAGCGCGTATACAATCAAAATAATAACCCGAGGCGCTTTCAATTAGAACTTGATATGAGTAATTACAGTCAAGGTATCTCTCAATTGAACAATATTATTCTGGCTTTCTTAATTTATGGAGCGAATATTCTGGTATTATCTATGCTAAGGTGCCAAAGGAGAATTTAGCTAGTCTTCAGGCTGTTCATGAAGTGAGTCGGCGTGGTCAGTTCTTGATGAAGCTCAGACCCGAATTTGAAGCTGCTCGGGCTGCATTGCTGAATCGAGATCCTGTTCCTTGTTTGGATGTATGTCTTGGTGAATTGCTGTGAGAGGAACAAAGATTGGCGACACACGCTGCTATAGGTTCAGCTGGAGGATCATCTGAAATTGTTAATGTTGCATATGCTGCTCAGACTCGAGGAAAGGGATCAACGCAGTGTTACAGTTGCAAAGAGTTTGGCCATATTGCCCGTCATTGTGGTAAGAAGTTCTGTAATTATTGTAAGCAAAATGGACACATTATTAAGGAGTGTCCTACACGGCCTCAAAACCGCCGACCACAAGCTCTTCATACTTCAGTTTCAAAAT